>JAMLFY010000099.1:0-71664 GCA_030441495.1 Dalbergia oliveri
TGTATAAATTCTGTTTTATGGTGTTAAAATGTGTAAAATTATGTTTGAGTGAAGCAAGGATCGATTTAGAAGTTAGGAAAGAACAAGTAACTAAAAAGGACTTAAAATGAGAATTCTAGAACACTTAGATGCACAAATGGTAAATTCTGTTCCAGCATATGGACTTAAGAAAAATGGTTTATAATTAGTGGATATGTGTAGGAATCCCTCATAATTGGTTTAGGAGTTGATTATGGAGCCTTAGGTGAAGACGGAACTAAGAAAGGGTCAAAGACGGAGATTTAGGACCCGGTAATCATATGATAATTTTTTGCCCAAAAGATGTAGTGCTGTTTGGTTATGTTAATAAGCATAAACATTAGAGGAAATTATAGGTAATGATCCCTTAGGTGAATAAAGATCCATAATGAAAGATAGGATAATCAGAACATAAGTTTAAGACCCTAAGGGCCAAAGCATAAGACACCATGAGATAGAAGGTGTGATGAGAATGAGACCGAGTGGGAATGTATAGGGAGAGGACCCCATTCTCACCTCAATCAAAACCACAAGAGCCACAAAGGAACTTTCAACAAGGAAGGTCTAACAATAAAAACAAACGCTATAATAGCAACCGCTACAACAACAACCCCAACAACAATCACAACAATAACAATAACAACAACAAGGAAGCACTACAAAGGGGTCCAAGCACCTCCACATCCCACCATCCATGGACTCGTCCAGTGCGGCAAGAATCATGGAGCATGCCTTGTCGAGCCTAACAAATGTATGCTATCGTGTGAAAGCCGGGCCACTACTCTCTTGCACAAGAGGAACCCCCAACCCCAATCCTAAGCCGCAATATCAAGGAAGGGTTTTTACGTTAATGCAAGAAACGACGAAGTCATCTGAATCGTGGAAGGTAAGTGTAACATGTATGGAAAAGATTTAATTGTACTGATGATTCCTGCGCTTCCCATCTTTATTTCCTATGTGTTAAAAGCCTTAACTTGCATGTGACAAGCTTCCTTTTGACCTTATTGTTTCACCCCTATCAAACCCCGTTAGGACTTGTAAATGTTGTTTAGATTGCAATTTTGTTATAGGGGGAATAGATCCTTTGTTTTAGATCTTATTTGTTTACCTATGCGAGGTTTAGATGTGATTCTTGGCATGGATTGGCTTGAGGCTAACCGTGTACTGTCAAACCATGAGAAAACTATCACTTTTCTTCTGTTCCCATTGAACCTAAGAAACCCATAAGTCTAGACATAACCTCCTGGAAATACTTGTAAGGGTGAAAACAAAGTTATATTTTCCTAGCCACTAGTGATGTAGACTTTGAGCAAGTATCGATGAGATATCAATAGTAAGGAATTATCCCAAGATTTCCAAGAATGAGATAGAGAGTTTTCTCCCAAGAGAGATATAGAGTTTTCCATAGAATTGCTTCTGGTGTAGGTTTCATATCCATAGCCCCATACATGATGTTTCCATTAGAGTTAACCGAGCTAAAAGCTCAATTGGAAGATTTATTGGAGAAAAAGTTTGTTAGGCCTAGTGCATCATGTAACACCCTAATAATTAACCCAATACACCTAGGCAGGATCTAATTAATTACTAGACTTTACTCTTTGCTTCAGTTCCTTAATCATGCTTTGAAAATACTTAGTGAAATTACGAGCCATTTTTTTTTTTAACATAATTGAAAACGTGAGCCGCGCTTAACGTGAATGATTTAGCAAATTTAAAAGACACATAGGAATTTACAAACATCACATCATAATATATTGGCTCCATCATACAACATCCATAATTACATATCATATAGATATTTTGCCTACCAACAGAATAAGACTAAGTGTAGGCAATCTAATAAAACATAAATAATATATGGATGGAAGGACATCCATTAATGGCACCTAGTAATAACACTCCAGGGATAGGGATAGATATTTGAAATATACGAGTGAAACTAGCAGATTCAAGTTCACTATCCTGATACCTCAATGTGATTCACGAACGCTTCCTTCTATTTCTAAGACGAGATGGAAAGAAAATAGAGGAGTGAGAAACTTATAAAAAGAATCTCAGGAGTAATCACCTCATGATGCATTGTGTCATCATCATCGTCCCCAGGAACCTCGGTTATTATGAAATAGTGAGCATGCTAAGATTGATTTATTAAGTTCGAAAATATACTTTACCGTCGTCCCTTTAATCATGCGACTTATAATGCATCATAAACTTAGCATGTCATGTTTATAATGAACTTTTCCTTTCATATATAATAACATAGTTATGCATAAAATCACATCATATTCCTCATCATCATTTCATAATACTATGCATAGCAAGAATATCATATTCTCATCATCATCTCATAAATACTATGCATAGAAGAACATCATATTCACATAATGCATTTACTTAGTTTCTTAGGTGACTTAAAGTTACTTTCATCATCATTTTCCTGGGCTACCTATACTCCACCCTTTTGGGAGTAATCTAGGTTATGAGCTCATACCTTGCTAGTCGTCACCAGCATATACTTATCCCTTTTGATAAGTAAAATTTTGTCTCTACCCTTTTGAGAGAACAGACTAGGGGCAAGAATCACCTTTTCACCGCCAGTTTGATTGGTCCAAAGGATCATTTTCTCATATATTTTGAGTCACCTTTAAGTCTTTGCATGTTATATCATAATACAATTCTTCATTCATAATCATCATAACATTTTCTCATTTATAGTCTTATGCCGAAATAATATATACCAACTTAAATCATGCATCTGGAGATTCCCAGGAAAGAGAGGTGGGTCACAATGGACACGCTTAAATACCAAATCTTTCCTTAGCCAGAATCTTTCCAAATTGCACTCTTAGAGGAATAAACTTTCTTCCAGGAACAAAATATGTCTTTATTTCATGCATAAGTTTTCATTGTTTGCAACAACAACTATAACATACAAACCAGGGAAGCAATCAATGACACCAAATTCTTAATAAGCATCAAATCACATTTTAAGTACACATAAATTACTAGCTTCCCATAAAATTCTTACAAAGTTTTAAAACTCTTTTAAACTAATTCTTTTTGTTAAACTTGAAAGAAGTCATAGGACTTTAGGCCTAAATTAACCATGGGACCAATTTATAACTTGAAAGAATGTTCATAATTAAATCTTTCACTTAAGATAAAAGGAGCAAGTCTTGAGCTTTAGAGATTTAGGTGACATCTTTGAATTATTACCATGCTATGCAACCTTATTTTAATCTTATCTTTATAAGGTGATAGCTTGGAATTATAAACATGATATGCAATTCCATTTCTTTATCTTTAAGATTTAAGGTGATAACTTGAAAATTAAACATGATGCAAGAACTTGTAATATAAACATGATGCAAGAAACGGAGCCGAATTGCATAGGATGAAGGAGAGAGAGAAGAACTCAATAACCGAGCCGCGGTAGTCCGCATAGGGACTGGTGAGGGAGATGAGAATTACATTTTTTTTAAGCTCCAATTCTCAAGACTTCTTAAAGAATAAATTCTTTAACTCCAATTATCTCATTTCTTCGCTTATGATTCATAAGCAAGTCTTTGAGCTCTAGGATTTTTAGGTGATGACATAAAATAAACATGCCATGCATTGATCTTTTAGCCATTATAAAATAAAGTGAGAGCATAAAATAAACATGAGATGCAACTTCTTTATTATCTTTAGAGATTAAGTGACAACTTGAAATTTAAACATGAAATGCAAGCTTGAAATTTAAACATGAGATATGCAAGTTCATTTATTTATTCTTGAGAATTTAGTTATGACATAAAATAAATATGGCTTGCAAGGCATAAACTTAAACGTGGATGCAAGTTCACTTGATCTCTTTACTAGAGCTCCTTCAAGACTTTAAGAGAATTATGTTTTCAACCCAATATATGTATCTTAGCAAGACAAAGTAAAAATACATATTTCATATTCAAACCTCAAGATAAAAATATTATTCTTTAAAATTTTGCATTAAATGGAATGTTCAAGCTTTAGAGGCCTAACTGTGATGGATTTACAACCCATATTCAAGGTCCTCATCATCAAGCCATCATTTCATTCCTTCCTAGGCCATTTGGCCGAAACCATGAAAGGAAAATAAGGAAAGAAAAACTGAAATTTTAGAAGCTTTGGAAACTAGTGAAACCTTCAAGTTTTAGAGATCTAACTTGTGAAAGCTTTGCAACCAACACTCAAGAATCTCATCATCAAACCATGGTCTCATCATAAGCTAGGCCATATGGCCAAAATACTTTAAAAAGAAAGGAAGAAGAAACTAAAAATGAAAACTTAAAAGAAAGCTCATGAAAACATCATTTTTGAGCTAGAAACATAACTTGTCTTAGCATAAAATGAACTTAGAAAAACCTCCCTACCTAATTTGATTTGAAAGAAAGGAAGAGAACTTGGTTTCCTTGAGTGAAATGAAGCAAAATATCCTTGAAAAGCTGAAGGGAGAATTCAACCAAGAGAAAGAAAGAAAGAAAGCTTTTGGTGCTCCTAAGACTAGAATTTGTGTAAGTTATGAACTAAGCATCTAAACTATCTTCAAGCATGCCTATTTATAGAGATTTTGCAGCTCATAAATGGACAAAGGAAGGAAGAAATCTGACCAAAAATTAGAGGAAAAAATAAGGAAGAAAAATCATTTTGTTTGGTGGCTAAAACATGGAATCATGTTTCCATGTTTTCATGATTCTTTGTTTTCATTCTTTGGATTTTTGTGTAATAATTTTCTGACTTATTACTCAATAATTTCGTGCATTACAGCCTTGTGGAAGAGGATTTTGTGTGTTCCATGTATTTTTTAGGTGTAGGCAAGGTATTCATGCAATTTAAAGAATTTACGTTAAGGGTTTAAGTGAATTATAAGCAATTTGGGTGTTTTAAGCAATTTTAGGTTCTAATCAATCTAAATAAATAATTTTGACTCTAGATTAGTAATTAGAATTTAATAAGCTTTAATTTGAGCCTAATATTGCTTAGGTTCCAAGAGACGAATCAAAAATCTCAAAATTTGTAAAACTGACAAGAGGAAAACGGTCATTTTACTTAAAAATTGCCCGAGACCACTGAGTTAACCAATGGTTAATCATGGCTTAAAAACACCTTTTAACACATTTTAGTGAGGTTCGGGCTCTAGTCCTACCAAATTTGAAGAAAACAGCGCAAGGGCGTTTTGGTCATTTCGCGCGTTGTTTAAATTAGGATTCTTCTCCTCTATTAACACATAACACAAACAATCCCTTATTAACATCAAAACATCCCCTTGAGGATGGGTGGGCCCACACCACATTTTCCTAGAAAATAACCTCAGGGCATTTTGGTCATTTTACACGTACAGTAAATTGGGGTTTAATACTTGCATTGAATTGCTCCTAACTTCTCTTCTAACGTTATATTCCTTTATTAAGGATTGTTTGGTTTAAATTTATATAATATTTACCTACGGTAATTCCAGAATTCTAATGATAGTAAAAATTAGGAAAAATTGGGGCGTTACACATCACCGTGGGGAGCCCCTGAGTTGTTCGTGAAGAAAAAGGATGGAAGAGAAGGATGCTTGTTAAACTATAGGCAATTGAATAAAGTGACGGTGGAGAACAAATACCCTTTGCCTAGGATAGATGATTGACGGACCAGTGAAGGTGCAGGAGTGTTCTTGAAGATCATTTAGTCAGGTGAACCACCAGAATTAGGTGAGAGATGAACATATACCAAAACAGGCCTTTGTACCAATACGGCCATTTTGAGTTTGGAGGAATGTCCTTTGGATTACCATGTTCTCATGCTTTTACCTGGATTACATGAATAGGAGCTTTAGACCTGATTTATACGAGCGTGGTTGTCTTCATAGATGACATTCTCATCTACTCTAAGACCCACGAGGAGCATGAAAACGCCACTAACCATAGTACCGGAAATCCTAAGGAAAAGAAACTATATGCCAAGCTTTCTAAGTGTGAATTCTGTTGGATGAGGTGAAATTTTTAGGGCATGTAGTGTCTAAGAGAGGAATTGTTGTAGATCTAGAAAGGTCGAAACGCTGTGAACTGGGAACGACTTACCACGGGAATGAGAAGGAGCTTTTGGGGTTTAGCCCTTATTACCGTCAGTTTATCAGGGATTTTTCCATTATTTTCTACCTTTGACCAGCTTGAACTTATGGGAACACTTCTTTTTCATGGACCCCTCGAGTATGAAAAGAGCTTTCAAGAGCTAAAACAGAGTAACCTCAACCCCGTTTTGGCATCACCCGACCCCAATGTGCCTTTTGAAAGATACTCGTGATGCTTCAAGGAAAGGTTTGGGTTGTGACTAATGATAGAGGCAAGTGGTGGCCTCATGCATTCAGGCAAACTAGCCACATGAGGCAAATTACCTACCCATGACCTTAATTAGCAGGCGTCGTGTTTGCTCTGAAGATTTGGAGACACCATTTATATGGCATTAAGTTTGAGGTGTTCTCCTAATCACAAGAGCTTGAAATATCTCTTTGATCAAAAAGAGCTAAACATGAGGCAAAGAAGGTGGATGGAAAGTTTCTTAAAAGTATTACCATTTCGGGTTAAACTTGTAACATCCCCTACCGCTTCTAAGGATTGCCGACTGCCCACAAACCAACACAGTGTCTTCATGGACTTTGTCCTCACTCACATGCTTCCGAGGAAAACTTCCCAGGAGGTCACCCATCCAGAAATCACCCCAAGTCAATAATTGTGGACCTTGAGTTCTTTTGTGATGGACTACCGAAAGAAGATGCATCTTTGTGGCATAGGTAGTACCAATCAATTCATATAAGCCTTCCTTAATGGATAGTCTCATATGATAGAGAATTCTAATAGGATCCCTCTCATTCGTGTGTATCCTTCATCCATGTACCTCGCTTGGAGGAGGAGCCGCTCCTTGCTCGTGCCTTCTCGAACCCTTACCACTCCCGCCGTCCCGGCATTACATGCCCACCACCTTCCGCTTGGTTCGTCCTGAACCACACCGTACTAGGAGAGGCGTAGGCTCTGAGACCATTTGTAAGCATCCCTTGGATTGTTGACTGTCCCCACAAACCAACACGGGTCTTTCATGGGCTTTGTCCTCATGACACGCTTCCTAGGAAAACTTCCCAGGAGGTCACCTATCCCAAAATTAACCCAAGCCCCAAGGATGGTGTTAGACTTTTCCCACAGGCTACGAAAGAAAAGATTCTTTTCGGAGCCTATCACGAGAACTCCAGCGAGCGTGCTTGATCTTGGGGTAATTTATGTCTAAGGAAGCGTGTTAGTGAGGACAAGCACTTGAAGACCCCGTGTTGGTTTGTGTACAGTTGACAATCCATAGAGTAGCAGGGATGTTACAAAACTATCATCCAGGCAAAGCTAACGTTGTAGCCGATGCTAAAGTAGGAAATCTTTACAAGTATCCCGTTGATGGTGAAGGAGGTTGAGTTAATTAGAGTTAGAGACCTAAACCTACGGATGACCTTGACCACTAAGGGCATAAGAGCTTGCCATCTTAGTGTGACGAGTGAATTCAAGGAAAGAATTGCTCAAGCCCAAAGGAAGATACGGATTTCAAGAGAACCTTAGAAAGCGGAGGAGCCCAAAAGTTGAAAGGTTTTACCCAAGGGAATGATAGTTTGTGGAGGTTTGAAGGTCGTATATGTACCTGCTAGTGGTGACCTCCGAAGGATATTTTGGAGGAACCCATAAGAGCCATTTTACCCTTCATCCTGTGCAACCAAGATGTATCAAGATTTGAAGAAGATGTTTTGGTGGCCAGGATTGAAGAAGGATGTGTGCACATGGGTGAGTAAGTGCTTGTGTGTCAAAAGTGAAGATTGAGCACCAAAGACCCTCTAGAATGTTGCAACCCCTACCAATCCCCGAGTGGAAGTGGGATAGTATCTCCATGGATTTTGTACGTACTAACGAACACCCAAGCAATCATGACGCCATTGGGTAATAGTGGATCGCTGACTAAGTCAGCCCACTTTTTACCTATTAAGGTGACTTATTCCTTGGATAGGTTAGCTTATATATTCAGGAGATAGTAAGATTACATGAAGTACGTTTACGACAAATTCTATCGGATCCGAATTTATTAGATTTTAGGGAGCTTTTCAAAAGGCGTTAGTTCAAAGCTGAGACGGTTATTACCCAAACGTATGGTCAATCTGAAGAACTATCCAAACTTTGGAGGACATGTTGAAGGCATGTGTTTTAGATCAAGAGGGAGTTGGGATAAGTACCTCATTATTCAATTTGCATATAACAACAGTTATCATGCAAGTATCGGTATGGCACCATACGAGGCCCTCTATGGACGAAAGTGTCAATCACCTCTATGTTGGTATGAACCCGGAGAGAGTTTACTCGAACCATGTAGGGAAACCGAACAAATCAAGAAGATTAGGGATAAAATCTTGCGAAAGTCGAGAAAACTATGCGGACAAGCTGCGAAAGCCGCTAGATTTTCAAGAAAAGGGCCATGTGTTCCTAGAATCACCCCACCATGCATAGGCCGAGCAATGAAAGTAAAGAAATTGAGCCCAGTTTCTTGGCCCATTTGAAATCCTTAGAAGTGGGTCTGGAGCTACCATAGCCCTTCCAGTCTGTCCAACCTTCATAATGTTTTCCATGTCTCCCAATTAAAGAAATATCATTCTAACCCAAGTCATGTACTAGAGCCAGAACATGTACAATTAGAGATGACCTAACGTTTAACTTACCACCCATTTTGTTGACCGAGGAGTTAAGCAGTTAAGGAACAAGGTTGGACCCTGAGTCAAAGTAGCATGGGACGAGGTGAAACCGAAGAAGTTACATAGGAGCTGAATTAGATACAAGCACAGGATCGAGAGCTGTCTCAGGTAACGAATTTCGAGGGCGAAATTTTTTAAGGAGGGAGTAATGTAACGCCCCAATTTTTACTGTAATTTTTACTGTCATTAGGAATTACCAAATTACCATAGGTAAATATTATATAAAATTTGAGACCAAACAATCCTTAATAAAGGAATATAACGTTAGAAGAGAAGTTAGGAGCAATTCGTGCAAGTATTGCAAACCCGATTTTCTGTACGTGTAAAATGACCAAAATGCCCTGAGGTTATTTTACTAGAAAATGAGGATCGTGGGCCCCACCCATCCTCAAGGGGATGTTTTGATAATAATAAGGGATTGTTTGTGTTATGTGTGTTAATAGAGGAGAAGAATCATAATTTTGAGCTTTACGCGTAAAATGACCAAAACGCCCCGGCGTTTTAATCTCATTTGCATGCCACTTTAGCCGAACCTCACTAAAATGTTTTAAAAGGTGTTTTTAAGCCATGATTAACCATTGGTTAAGCTCGGGTGGTCGGACAATTTTTAAGTAAAATGACGTTTTGCCCGTCTTTGTGTTTTACAAATTTTGAGATTTTTGATTCGTAACGAAACCTAAGCAATATTAGGCTCAAATTAAAGCTTATTAAATTCTAATTATTAATCTAGAGTCAAAATTATTTATTTAAATTGATTAGAACCTAAAATTGCTTAAAAACACCCAAATTGCTTACTAATTCACCTAAGCCCTTAATTGTAAATTCTCTAATTTGCAAAGATACTTACCTACACCTAAATAATACATGGAACACACAAATTTCTCCTCATTGGGCTGTAATGCACGAAATTATTGATGCCATTATGCATCAGAATAATTGCCCAAGATACACTAAAACAAAATGCCAAAATGTCACCATGAAACATGATTCCCTAAATTCATACAACTTAACTTGAATCCATGTTTTCCTCCCTTTGTTCCCCATGAAAATCCATCAGCCTTCCTCCTTCATTTGTCCATTTATGAGCTTCAAAATCTCTATAAATAGGCATGCTTGAAGATGTTAGAAGCCTTGCTCATAACTTACACAATTCTAGTTTTAGGAGCACCAAAAGCTTTCTTTCTTCCTCCTCCTTGGCTGAATTCTCTTCAGTTTTCAAAGAGATTTTCTTCCATTTCACTCAAAGAAACCAAGTTCTCTTCCTTTCCTTCAAATCAGATTAGGTAGGGAGTTGTTTCTAAGTTTATTTTATGCTTTGACAAGTTATGTTTCTAGCTCAAAATGATGATTTCATGGACTTTCTTCTAGCTTTCAATTTTGTTTTCCCTTTTCTTTTAAAACATTTTGGCCTTATGGCCTATTATTAGACCATGGTTTGATGATGAGGTCTTGAGTGTTGGTTGCAAAGCCTTCAAGTTAGACCTCTAAAACTTGAAGGTTTCACTAGTTTTTAAAGCTTTACAATTTGGTTTTTCTTTCCTTCTTTTTCTTTAATGATTTTTGCCAAATGGCCTAAGAAGGAATATGATGATAGCTTGATGATGACCTTGAGTGTTGGTTGTAAATCCATCACAAGTTAGGCCTTTAAAGCTTGAAAATTCCACTTGATGCAAAACTTTAAAGAATGATGTTTTTATGATGTAAAAATAAAGATCTTGAGTTTAGAACTTGAAAGATGTATTTTTCACTTTGTCTTGCTAAGATATATATGGGTTGAATTTATATTTCTCTAAAGTCTTGGAAGAGCTCTAGTAAAGAAATAAAAGGAACTTGCATCCATGTTAAGTTTATGCCTTGCATAACCATGTTTACTTTTAATGTCATCACTAAATTCTAAGAATAAATAAATGAACTTGCATATCTCATGTTTAAATTTCCAAGCTTGCATTTCATGTTTATATTTCAAGTTGTCACTTAATCTTCAAAGATAATAAAGAGGATGCATCTCATATTTATTTTATGCTCTCACTTTATTTTATAATGGCTAAAAGAATCAACGCATGGCATGTTTATTTTATGTCATCACCTAAAGATCCTAGAGCAAAGACTTGCCCAAGTATCACAAGCAAAGTTGGAAAATGGTAGTATCACTTTCAATTTCCTTAAGATTATTGGAGTTAAAGAATTCATTCTTTAAGAAGTCTTGAGTTTGGAGCTTAATAAGATGTAATAAGAATTCTCTTCTCCCTTCACCTGGTCGATGCGTACTACGCCGCTCCGGTTTCTTATTTTTCTTTTATTAAGATTCTCTTCTTCCTCTACTGGTCCTAGCGGACTACGCTCGCTTCAGTTTCTTGCATCATGTTTATAATTCCAAGTTATCACCTTATAAAGATAAGATTAAAATGAGGTTGCATAGCATGTTTATAATTCTAGTATCACCTAAATCTTAAAGCTCAAGACTTGCTCCTTTTATCTTAAGTGAAAATTTAATCATGAACATTCTTTCAATGTATAAATTGACCACATGATTAAGGTATGCCAAGTGATTTTTAAATAGCTACTGAGTTGGTTCTATAATTTCTTTCAAGATTACCAAAAAAATCAGTTTCTAAAAGAGTTTTAAGGCTTTGAATGATATTACGGGAAACTAATATCTTGCATGTACTTAAAATGAGATATTAAGCAATTATGTGAGGTTCATGATTCAGCCACTGATCTAAGTTAGTATTACTATGATTTGATGTGTTTGAATTTGTGATAATTATGTTTATTTATAAGGAATAATTCTATGCATGTTAGAAGTGAAATTAGCTACATAGCAACAAAGCTTTAAATATGACTGCCTATGCCTCATATGGTTTAATAATGTTCTTAAGACTTATGATTAATGGTAATGATGGTAATTAATCCCTTAGATGTTATTAAGTATTTGATTTCATGGCTTACATGTTATAGTTGGTGTTGCAAACAATGAGAATGCTTATGCATGAAATAAAGAAATATTCTTTGTTATTTAAAAAAATTACCATTGTTGCTAGGAAGAAAGTGTATTACTGTAAAAATGTAATTTGAAAAGGTTCTGCTAGGAAAGACTTGGTATTTAAGTGTGTCCATTGTGACCCACCTCTCTTGGAATCTCTCAATGCATGATTATAGTTGATATATATTATTCCAATAAGACTATAAATGAGAAAATGTCATGATGATTATGAATTGAAGAATTGTATAACATGCAAAGACTTAATGGTGACTTAAATTTAAGAGGAAATGATCCTTTGGACCCATCAAACTATAGGTGGTGAAAATGTGATCTTGCCCCCTAACCCGTTCTCTCAAAGGGTAGAGTCGGATTTAACTTATCAAAAGGGATAAGTATATGCTAGTGACGACTAGTAAGGTATGAGCTCATAACCTAGATTACTCCCAAAAGGGTGGAGTATAGGGTGGCCCAGGAAAATGATGATGAAAGTAACTTTAAGTCACCTAAGAAACTAAGTAAATGCATTATGTGAATATGATGTTCTACTATGCATAGTATTTATGAGATGATGATGAGAAATATGATGTTCTGCTATGCATAGTATTATGAAATGATGATGAGGAATATGATGTGATTTTATGCATAACTATGTTATTATATATGAAAGGAAAAGTTCATTATAAACATGACATGCTAAGTTTATGATGCATTATAAGACGCATGATTAAAACCGACGAACCTCTGGAAGTATATTTTCAAACTTAATAAATCAATCTTAGCATGCTCATTATTTCATAATAACCCCGAGGTTGGGACGATGATGATGTCACAATGCATCATGAGGTGAGTACCCTACTGAGATTCTTTTTATAAGTTTCTCACTCCCTCTATTTTTCTTTCCATCTCGTCTTCAGAAACAGAAGGAAGCGTTCGTGAATCACATTGAGGCTTTCACCGTATGAACTTGATCCTACTAGTTTCACTTGTATATTTCAGAATATCTATCCCTATCCTTGGAGTGTTATTACTAGGTGCCATTAATGGATGTCCTTTCATCCATATATTATTTGTTTTGTTAGATTGCCTACACCTAGTCTTATTCTGTTGGTAGGCAAACTATCTATGTGTTATGTAATTATGGATGTTATATGATGGAGCCAATATGATGTATTTTTCATGCTATATCTGCACGTTATTCGCTTTTATTTCGATTATTGTTCACGTTATGTGCGGCTCACGTTTTCAATTATGTTTAAAAAAAAATGGCTCGTAATTTCACTAAGTATTTTCAAAGTATGATGAAAGAACTGAAGCAAAGAGTAAAGTTAGTAATTAATCAATACAACCTAGGTGTATTCGGTTAATTATTAGGGTGTTACATAAGATGCATGAGTACAAATATGAATGAGTTAGGGGTATGCTCCTTATTAAGAGATTTATTTGATTGAGAATTTCATGAGAACAACATGCGTTATTTGAACTATGTGGCATTACTCAAATTTGAGGAAATTCATGTGTAGTCATTGTGCCAATTTCCATCAAATTTGAGGGACTAAAGAAAGTTTGAAAAGAAAGATTTTATATGTGACATGCCAGATGCTTAATCTTTACTTTTTGACATACCAAGCACTTATTCACCCATGTGCACACATCCTTTTCCAATTTTGGCCACCAGAACATCAAATCTTGATACATCTTGGTGGCACACGAATGGAAGAGGTAAAATGACTCTTATGGGCTTCCTCCAAAATATCCTTGAAGCACCGCTAGCAGGTACACATATATGACCTTCAAACCTCCACAAACTATCATTCCCTTTGCGTAAAACCCTTCAACTTATTAGCTCTCAGCCTTCTAAGGTTTCTTGAAATTCTCTATCTTCCTTTAGGCTTGAGCAATTCTTCCCCTTGAATTCACTCGTCACACTAAGATGGCAAGCTCTTATGCCCTTAGTGGTCAAGGTCATCCTAGGTTTAGGTCTCTAAGACTACAATAACTCAACCTCCTCACCATCAACGGGATACTTGTAAGGATTTCTACTTAGCATTGGCTTCTAATGTTTAGCTCAGGATGGTAGTTAAACCAAAATCATAATCTTTTTAGACTTCCATCCACCTTTCTTGCCTTGATGTTTAAGTTCTTGATCAAAGAGATATTTCAAACTCTTGTGATCGGAGAACACCTCAAACTTAATTCCATATAAATGGTGTTCTCCAAATCTTCAGAGCAAAACATGGCGGCGGCTAACTCAAGGTCATGGGTAGGTAGTTTGCCTCATGTGGCTTGAGTTGCCTCGATGCATAGGCCACCACTTGCCTATCTTGCATCAGTCCAACCTAAACCCTTCCTCAAGCATAAGTATACTTTGAAAGGCACATTGGGAGTTGGGTAATACCAAAATAAGGTTGAGGTTCACTTGTGTTTTAGCTCTTGAAAGCTCTTCACACTCAGAGATTCCATGAAAAAGGGGTGTTCTTCCTAGTCAGCTGGTAAGAGGTAGGAAATATGGGAAAATCCCTTGATCCGACGGTAATAACGGCTAAACCCAAAAGCTCCTTGCTTCATTCCGTGGTTGGTCTTTCCTAGTTCATAACGTTCCACCTTCTAGGATCTCCAGACAATTCCTTGTTCAATACTACATGCCTAAAATTTCACCTCATCCAACAGAATTCACACTTAGAAAGCTTGGCATATAGTTTCTTTTCCTTCAAGCCTCAGTACTATGGTTAGGTGACATTCATGCTCCTCGTGGGTCTTAGAGTAAATGGGAATGTCATCTATAAAGACAACCACGAACTAATGTAAATAGGGTCTAAAGATCCTATTCATGTAATAGTAAAAATTGAGAACATTGGTTAATCCAAAGGACATTACTACAAACTTGAAATGGTCATATCTAGAATTGAAAAGGCCGTTTTCAGATTATATCTTCATCTCTCATTCTAATTCTGGTGGTAACATCGCCTCAAATCAATCTTAGAAAACATTGTTGAACCTTTAAGCTGGTCCATCAAGTCATCTATCCTAGGCAAAGGGTATTTGTTCTTTATCGTCACTTTATTCAATTGCCTATAGTCTACACACATCCTCATACTTCCATCCTTTTTCTTACAAACAATACAGGGCTCCCCAAGGTGATGCACTAGGCCTAACAAACTTTTTCTCCAATAAATCTTCCAATTGAGCTTTTGACTCGGTCAACTCTAATGGGGACATCCTTTATGGGGCTATGGATATAGGTCTTGCACACGGAAGCAATTCTATGGAAAACTTATCTTCTCTTTTGGAAACTGGTATCATGGAAATACTTCGGGATAATTCCTTACTATTTGGTATCTCATCGATACTTTGCCCAAAGTCTACATCACTAGCGGCTAGGAAAATATAGCCTTTACTCTCACCCTTACCACAATTCCATTCCACGGAGTTATGTATAGACTTATAGGTTTTTAGGTTCAATGGGAACAGAAGAAAGTGATGGTTTTCTCATAGCAGTTTAATAGTACACGGTTGGCCTCAAGCCAATCCATGCCAAGATCACATCTAAAGCTCGCATAGGTAAGCAAATAAGGTTTAAAATAAAGGATCTATTTTCAATAACAAAATTACAATCTAAACAACATCTACAAGTCCTAACGTTTTAGGTAAAGATAGAAACAACAAGGTCAAAAGGAAGTTCAGTCACATGTAAGTTAAGGCTTTCAACATGAGTGGGAGATAAAAGAATGGGAGATGCAAGATCATATAGTACAATTAAGTTTTTCCATGCGTGTTACACTTACCTTCCACGAGTTCCGTGACTTCATCGTTTCTAGACATAAGCGTAAGAATTACTTCCTTGATCCTGCGGCTGGGATTGGGGTTGACGGGTTCCTCTCTCTTCATTCTTCGAGAGTATGGCTTGGCTTTCCACACCGGTAGCAAACATTTGTTCCGGCTCGACATGGTATGCTTCCATGATTCTTGCCGCTTCAGGATATTAGATGGAAGGTGAGGGTCGTAAAAGTCCTGGACCTCTTTGTGGTGCTTTCCCCTTGTTGTTGTTATCTTTGCGATTTTTGAGAAGGGGTTATTATACGGTTGTTGTTGTTAGGTTTTCCTTCCTTGTTGAAAGTTCCTTTGTGGACCTTGTGGTCTTGATTGAGGTGAGAATGGGGTCGGTCTCCCTCCTTTGCGTGTTAAGGTTTGATGTCAACTTACTTGGTGATATTCTGGACTTTGAGGTGCTCGGTTTCTCTACCTTCTTCAATGATGTGGCATTTGTTAACTAGGGTAGAGAATTCCCTAATCTCCAAATGTGCAACTGCCACATTAAGCTTTGCGCCTTAACCCTGACTCGTATTTAATAATTTCCAATACTCGTAAGGGTTACCCTGATACATCCTTGAGAACTTAATAAGTTCTTCAAATACTGGCAGTGTATTGGGCCATATTCATATTTCCTTGGACAAGTTGCATGAACTCAATGTCCTGGCATTTTTGACCGACTCTGGGAAATACTTCTCATAAAAATAGAACTTAAATAGCTCCCAATCAATGTAGATGTTCAAGTTGGCGCTCTGAAGTTACAAGCATGTCCACCAAAAGCCGACATCACTTCAAGCATGTGGGTAGCGAAGGTGACCTTCTACTGCTAACATATGGACTACACAAAAACCTTCTCAATATTCCAAATCCATTCATTACTGTGACATTTGGATTGAAGGTCCCTGAAACTGGTGGGTTCGCCTGCAAAACTCCCAATAAGCGTGTTAGGGATCTTCATGGCCTTGATTCAACATTTAGCTTGGCGATCCTCGTCCATTCGTTCCATCATCATCCTCATTGTCCTTGCCACATAGGGAGAAATGCTCGGCGGTATCACTGTTCTGGTTATTATCTGTCCGCGTCCTAAGTCTATTGTCGACGTGCCATTGGTCCCTATACACACAAAGGCAATTCCTGAGGTGATTAGGCTCAACATCCATGCAAAGTGAGAAAGTTACCATGGCACATGCAACATACAGCGGTCATGCATCTCTAATCCTCAAGCTCATCCTAATGATAAACATATACACATGACATTTCTAACGTATATGCTTAGAAGCATCCGTCCAATCCTCAGAGCTAGATAAAACCGAACCTCTTGATACCAAAATGTAACACCCTAATAATTAACCGAATACACCTAGGTTGTCTGATTAATTACTAGACTTTACTCTTTGCTTCAAGTTCTTTCATCATACTTTGAAAATACTTAGTGAAATTACGAGCCATTTTTTTAAACAAAATTGAAAACGTGAGGCGCACATAACGTGAACAATAATCGAATAAAGCGAATAATTGCAAGATATAGCATGAAAAACACATCATATTGGCTCCATCATATAACATCCATAATTATATAACACATAGATAGTTTGCCTACTAAGAATAAGACTAGGTGTAGGCAATCTAACAAAACATAAATAATATATGGATGGAAGGACATCCATTAATGGCACCTAGTAATAACACTCCAAGGACGGGATAGATATATTGAAATATACGAGTGAAACTCAGAGGATCAAGTTCACTTAGGTGAAAGCCTAATGTGATTCACGAACGCTTCCTTTAAAGAGCGAGATGGAAAGAAAAATAGAGGGAGTGAAAACTTTAAAAAGAATCTAGTAGGGTACTCACCTCATGATGCATTGTGTCATCATCATCGTCCCTAGGAACCTAAAGTTTCATTATGAAATAGTGAGCATGCTAAGATTGATTTATTAGTTAGAAAATATACTTTATGAGGTTCATTGGTTTTAATCATGCATCTTATAATGCATAATAAACTTAGCATGTCATGTTTAATGAACTTTTCCTTTCATATATAATAACATAATTATGCATAAAACTACATCATATTCCTTATCATCATTTCATAATACTATGCATAGCAAAACATCATATTCACATAATGCATTTACTTAGTTTCTTAGGTGACTTAAAGTTACTTTCATCATCATTTTCCTGGGCCACCCTATCTTCACCCTTTGGAGTAATCTAGGTTATGAGCTCATACCTTACTAGTCGTTTCACTAACATATACTTATCCTTTTTATAAGCTAAAATCAGACTCTACCCTTTGGAAAAGGGCAGAGGACAAGAATCACTTTCACCACCTATAGTCTAATGGGTCCAAAGGATCATTTTCTTATATGTTTAAGTCACCATTAAGTCTTTGCATGTTATATCATAATCCAATTCTCAATTCATAATCATTATAACATTTTCTCATTTATAGTCTTATTCTGGAATAATATATACAACCATCTTCATGCACCTGGGAGATTCCAGGAAAGGTGGGTCACAAATGGACACAACTAAATACCAAGTCTTTCCTAGCCAAAACCTTTCCAAATTACACTTTTGCAAGTAATATACTTTCTTCCAAGCAACAAGGGTAAATTTTTAAATAACAAAGAATATTTCATTATTTCATGCATAAGCATTCTTCATTGTTTGCAACAGCAACTATAACATGCAAGCCATGAAATCATTCAATGAAATCAAATACTTAATAAGCATCATCATAAATCCTTACCAAAAAGCTGTCTTAAATAACCGAAACTCTAGAATCGGGTAACCTCAATTATCAAACTAATTAATTATGCATCTAAGGGATTAATACCATCATTACCATTAATCATAAGCCTTCAGAACATTTTAAACCCATATATCAGCAGCATAGGCGTAATCGTATTAAAGCTTTCCAAGTATTATGTAGCTAATTTCACTTCTAACATGCATAGAATTATTCCTTATCAATAAACATAATTATCACAACTTCAAACATATCAAATCATAGTAATACTAACTTGAGCAAGATGGTGATCATGACCTCACATAATTGCTTAATATCTCATTTTAAGTACATGCAAGATATTAGTTTCCAATTAATATAGTTTCAAGCCTAAAACTCTTTTAGAAACTAATTCTTTTTGATAATCTTGAAAGAAATTATAGAACCAACTCAGTTGCTATTTTAAAAATAACTTTAGGCCTACCTTAATCATGAGGTCAATTTATACATTGAAAGAATGTTCATGATTAAAATTCTCACTTAAGATAAAAGGAGCAAGTCTTGAGCTTTTAAAGATTTAGGTGATATTAGAATCATAAACATGCTATGCAACCTCATTAATCTTATATTTATAAGGTGATAACTTGGAATTGTAAACATGATGCAAGACATAGAAGCGGCAACGCAACAGCTGGACAAGTAGAGGGAGAAGAATCTTAATAAAAGAAAAATAAGAATTGGAGCGGCGTAGTCCGGACTGAACTGGTGAAGGGAGAGAGAATTCTTTATTAAGATCCAACTCAAGACTTCTTAAAGAATAAATTCTTTGACTCCAATAATCTTAAGGAAATATGTGGTCCTTAGGATACTACCATTTTCCAACTTTGCTTGTGATACTTGGGCAAGTCTTGAGCTCTAAAATTCTTAGGTGATAACATAATAATAAACATGTCATGCATTCATCCTTTTAGTCATTATAAAATAAAGTGAGAGCATAAAATAAATATGAGATGCATCACTTCTTTATTATCTTTGAAGATTAAGTGACAACTTGAAACATAAACATGAAATGCAAGCTTGGAAATTTAAACATGAGATATGTAAGTTCCTTTATTTATTCTTGAGAATTTAGTGATGACATTAAAAGTAAACATAGTTATGCAAGGCATCAACTTAGACATGGATACAAGTTCCTTTTATTTCTTTACTAAGCTCTTTAAGATTTTCAATATAAATTAGACAATATATATCTTTAGCAAGACAAAGTGAAGAATACATCTTTCAAGTTCTAAACTCAAGATCTTTATTTTTTTTTCATCATAAAAACATCATTCTTTAAAGTTTTGCATCAAGTGGAATTTTCAAGCTTTAAAGGCCTAACTTGTGATGGATTTCAACCCGTACTCAAGGTCCTTATCATCAAGCCATCATTTCGTTCCTTCTTAGGCCATTTGGCAGAAACCATGTGAAAAAAATAAGGAAAGAAAAACTGAATTATAAACTTTAAAAACTAGTGAAACCTTCAAGTTTCAAGGTCTCACTTTGTGAAGGCTTTGCAACCAACACTCAAGAACCTTATCATCAAACCATGGTGTCATCATAATCTAAGCCATAAGGCCAAATTTGTCAAAACAAAGAAGGAAGAAAATTGAATTGGAAAAGCCATAGAAAATGTTCATTGATTCAACATTTTTGAGCTAGAAACATAACTTGTCATAGCATAAAATGAACTTAGAAACAACACCCTACCTTTAAATTTATTTGAAGGAAAGGAAGAGAACTTGGTTTCTTGAAGTGAAATGAAACAAAATATCCTTGAAAGGTTGAAGAAAGAATTTCGGCCAAGGGGAAGAAGAAGAAAGTTTTTGAGCTTAGGAAAAACTTGAGGATGGCCGGGGCCCAAGTCCTCATTTTCCTGAGTAAAATAACCTCAGGGCATTTTGGTCATTTTGCACGATCTGCAAGAAATTTGGGGCTTGCGACTCTAGGAATCATCATAACCTCTTTTCTAATGTTATATTCCTCTATTGAGGATTGTTCGATTATAAAGAATTATATAAGAATTACCTAGGGTAATTCGATTCAATTGTTGAATGGAGGTAAAAGTTGGTGTTGAACACCTCAAACTTTACTCCATACAAATGCTGCCTCCACACCTTCAAAGCAAACACTACAGCTACTAACTCTAGGTGATGGGTGGGATAGTTTACCTCATGAGTCATTCTTTTCTTCCTCTTGGAGGAAATGGATTTACTCCACATTGCATGTGAGCCCTTGATCATTCTTGGGTGAATGAGAAGAAGAAAGGGAGAAGGGGAAAAATCAAGTGTAGAAATGAGGTCTGGAGGAGGGTGGATTTCCTCCATAGAAGAATTTTTCTTACCTTTGAGGCTTTGAGTCTAGTCCTGGACGCATGGCTTAGAACTGCCTATTAGCATGAAACACACAAGCCCAAACCTTTCCCCGAAGCGTCACAATATACCTCAAAGGATGTATTGGAGTTAGGCAAAACTAACACTAGGATTGTGGTAACTACATTGTTTAGCTCCTGGAAGCTATTTCACACTCTAGAGTTCATGTAAAAGGAGCATTCTTCCTAGTAAGCTTGGTCAAGGGTAAGAGAACTGAGAAAATCCCTTTAATGAACCTATGGTAATATCCTGCTAAACCTAAAAAGCTTCGTATCTCTCTCACCATGGTAGGTTCTCTCCAAGCTCATTAAGCCTCTTATCCTATTGGGGTCTCCTTGATACCTAGTTAAACAGCACATGCCCTAAAAATTTCACTTCCTCCAAGCTAGAATTCACACTTTAGATAGCTTCAATTACAACTTCCCTTCCTTCAAAATCTCTAACACTACCCTCAAATGATGCTCATGCTCCTAAGAGTCTTCAAATAGATGGGTCTATCACTATGAAACCAATACGAACTGATCTACGTAAGGCCTAAAAATCATATTCATGTAGTCCATGATAGCAGAGCAGGAGCATTGGTCAAACCAAATGACATAATTGTGAACTCAAAATGGCCATACCGGCTCTTAAAGATAGTCTTTGGCATGTCCTCATCCCTTACTCTAATTTGAGAGTCTAAGGACCTAAAGTCGATCTTCGAGAATACCACCGTACCCCTCGATTAATCCATCAAATCATCAATCTAGCCAAAGGGTACTTATTCTTAACTGTCACTCAATTTTAACATCTATAGTCTATGCAAAGCCTTCATATTCCCATCTTCTTAACAAACAAAACCAAGGCTCCCCATGGTGATGCACTAGGTCTTACAAACTTCTTCTCTAAAAGCTCCTCTGGGCTGGTTCTTCAGTCTATCAACTCTAAGGGTGACATCCTATAGGGTGCTATATGAGAAAGGCCATACCCTAGACTTATTTCTATAGACTCTATCTCTCTACAGAGGAAACTTCGTATTAATCAAAATACCTTAGGATGGTCTCTGCCCAGGCACATCATAAATGTTTTGCTCAAGGTCTACATCACTAGCAACTAGGAGATCATATCCCTTACTCTCTTTCCATAAGGTTGACCTCTCAAGCTTACGTAAAGGCTTAAAGGCTTACTAGGTACATCAAGTATGGGGGGGGGGGAAGACAACAGACTTTGTGTAACAATCCATGCCCTAATCATGTCTCGCGGATTACATAGGTACACATATCAAATCCAAGACAAAACGTCTACCTTGAGTGATGAAATGACAATTTAGACAACATCTACTTGTCCTTCGAGGGGTACCTGGTAGGTGTGGAAGCTGTAACGCCCAATTTTCTCTAAATTTTTACTGTCATTAGAATTTGAATTCCGTAGGTAAATATTATATAAAATTTGAGACCAAACAATCCTTAATAAAGGAATATAACGTTAGAAGAAAGTTAGGAGCAATTCGTGCAAGTATTGCATACCCCAAATTTCTGTACGTGTAAAATGACCAAAATGCCCTGAGGTTATTTTCTCAAAATGAGGATCGTGGGCCCCACCCATCCTCAAGGGGATGTTTTGATGTTAATAAGGGATTGTTTGTGTTATGTGTGTTAATAGAGGAGAAGAATCCTAATTTTGAGCTCGGACCGCAAATGACCAAAACGCCTTAGACTTTTAACTCAAATTAATCCCGCTGAGCCCGAACCTCACTAAAATGTGTTAAAAGGTGTTTTTAAGCCATGATTAACCATTGGTTAAGCTCGGTGGTCTTGGGTAATTTTTAGTAAAATGACCGTTTTGCCCATCTCTTTTATGCAAGTTTTACAAATTTTGAGATTTTTGATTCGTCTAACGAAACCTAAGCAATATTAGGCTCAAATTAAAGCTTATTAAATTCTAATTACTAATCTAGAGTCAAAATTATTTATTTAGATTGATTAGAACCTAAAATTGCTTAAAACACCCAAATTGCTTAGTAATTCACTTAAACCCTTAACGTAAATTCTAAATTGCATGAATACCTTGCCTACACCTAAAAAATACATGGAACACACAAAATCCTCTTCCACAAGGCTGTAATGCACGAAATTATTGAGTAATAAGTCAGAAAATTATTACACAAAAATCCAAAGAATGAAAACAAAGAATCATGAAAACATGGAAACATGATTCCATGTTTTAAGCCACCAAACAAAATGATTTTTCTTCCTTATTTTTTTCTCTAATTTTTGGTCAGATTTCTTTCCTTCCTTTGTCCATTTATGAGCTGCAAAATCTCTATAAATAGGCATGCTTGAAGATAGTTTAGATGCTTAGTTCATAACTTACACAAATTCTAGTCTTAGGAGCACCAAAAGCTTTCTTTCTTTCTTTCTTTGGTTGAATTCTCCCTTCAGCTTTTCAAGGATATTTTGCTTCATTTCACTCAAGGAAACCAAGTTCTCTTCCTTTCTTTCAAATCAAATTAGGTAGGGAGGTGTTTCTAAGTTCATTTATGCTAAGACAAGTTATGTTTCTAGCTCAAAAATGATGTTTTCATGAGCTTTCTTTTAAGTTTTCATTTTCAGTTTCTTCTTCCTTTCTTTAAAGTATTTTGGCCATATGGCCTAGCTTATGATGAGACCATGGTTTGATGATGAGATTCTTGAGTGTTGGTTGCAAAGCTTTCACAAGTTAGATCTCTAAAACTTGAAGGTTTCACTAGTTTCTCTTCCTTATTTTCCTTTCATGGTTTCGGCCAAATGGCCTAGGAAGGAATGAAATGATGGCTTGATGATGAGGACCTTGAATATGGGTTGTAAATCCATCACAAGTTAGGCCTCTAAAGCTTGAACATTCCATTTAATGCAAAACTTTAAAGAATAATGTTTTTATCTTGAGGTTTGAATATGAAATATGTATTTTTACTTTGTCTTGCTAAGATACATATATTGGGTTGAAAACATAATTCTCTTAAAGTCTTGAAGGAGCTCTAGTAAAGAGATAAGTGAACTTGCATCCACGTTTAAGTTTATGCCTTGCAAGCCATATTTATTTTATGTCATAACTAAATTCTCAAGAATAAATAAATGAACTTGCATATCTCATGTTTAAATTTCAAGCTTGCATTTCATGTTTAAATTTCAAGTTGTCACTTAATCTCTAAAGATAATAAAGAAGTTGCATCTCATGTTTATTTTATGCTCTCACTTTATTTTATAATGGCTAAAAGATCAATGCATGGCATGTTTATTTTATGTCATCACCTAAAAATCCTAGAGCTCAAAGATTTGCTTATGAATCATAAGCGAAGAAATGAGATAATTGGAGTTAAAGAATTTATTCTTTAAGAAGTCTTGAGAATTGGAGCTTAAAAAAAATGTAATTCTCATCCCCTCACCGGTCCTATGCGGACTACGCGCTCAGACTGCTTAAGATTCTCTTCTCCCTCTCCTTCATTCATGTCAGATTACGCGCTCCGTTTCTTGCATCATGTTTAATTTTTAAGTTATCACCTTAAATCTTAAAGATAAATAGAATTGCATATCATGTTTATAATTCCAAGCTATCACCTTATAAAGATAAGATTAAAATAAGGTTGCATAGCATGGTAATAATTCAAAGATGTCACCTAAATCTCTAAAGCTCAAGACTTGCTCCTTTTATCTTAAGTGAAAGATTTAATTGAACATTCTTTCAGTTATAAATCGGTCCATGGTTAATTAGGCCTAAAGTCCTATGACTTCTTTCAGTTTAACAAAAGGAATTAGTTCTAAAAGAGTTTCTTTGTAAGAATTTTATGGGAAGCTAGTAATTTATGTGTACTTAAAATGTGATTTGATGCTTATTAAGAATTTGGTGTCATTGATTGATTCCCTGGTTTGTATGTTATAGTTGTTGTTGCAAACAATGAAAACTTATGCATGAAATAAAGACATATTTCTGTTCCTGGAAGAAAGTGTATTCCTGTAAGAGTGCAATTTGGAAAGATTCTGACTAAGGAAAGATTTGGTATTTAAGTGTGTCCATTGTGACCCACCTCTCTTTCCTGGGAATCTCCAGATGCATGATTACAGTTGGTATATATTCTTTCGGCATAAGACTATAAATGAGAAAATGTTATGATGATTATGAATGAAGAATGTATTATGATATAACATGCAAAGACTTAAAGGTGACTCAAAATATATGAGAAAATGATCCTTTGGACCCGTCAAACTATGGCGGTGAAAAGGTGATTCTTGCCCCGTCTGTTCTCTCAAAAGGGTAGAGACGGAATTTTACTTATCAAAAGGGATAAGTATGTGCTTGGTGACGACTAGCAAGGTATGAGCTCATAACCTAGATTACTCCTAAAAGGGTGGAGTATAGGGTGGCCCAGGAAAATGATGATGAAAGTAACTTTAAGTCACCTAAGAAACTAAGTAAATGCATTATGTGAATATGATGTTCTGCTATGCATAGTATTTATGAGATGATGATGAGAAATATGATATTCTGCTATGCATAGTATTATGAAATAATGATGAGGAATATGATGTGATTTTATGCATCTAATTATATATGAAAGGAAAAGTTCATTATAAACATGACATGCTAAGTTTATGATGCATTATGACGCATGATTAAAGGACGAACCTCGTAAAGTATATTTTCGAACTTAATAAATCAATCTTAGCATGCTCACTATTTCATAATAACCCGAGGTTCCTGGGACGATGATGATGACACAATGCATCATGAGGTGAGTACCTACTGAGATTCTTTATAAGTTTCTCACTCCCTCTATTTTCTTTCCATCTCGTCTCAGAAACGGAAGGAAGCGTTCGTGAATCACATTGAGGTCTCTACTTAGACATTGAACTTGAATCCTGCTAGTTTCACTCGTATATTTCAGATATCTATCCCTATCCCTAGAGTGTTATTACTAGGTGCCATTAATGGATGTCCTTCCATCCATATATTATTTATGTTTTATTAGATACCTTACACTTATCTTATTCTCTTGGTAGGCAAAATATCTATATGATATGTAATTATGGATCCTGTATGATGGAGCCAATATATTATGATGTGATGTTTGTAAATTCCTATGTGTCTTTTAAATTTTGCTAAATCTTTCACGTTAAGCGCGCTCACGTTTTCAATTATGTTTAAAAAAAAAAATGGCTCGTAATTTCACTAAGTATTTTCAAAGCATGATTAAGGAACTGAAGCAAAGAGTAAAGTCTAGTAATTAATCAGATAGCTCCTAGGTGTATTGGGTTAATTATTAGGTGTTACAGAAGCAAGTAAGGTTATAAGGAAGTTTTGACTCATGCAATTGCAAGGACTTGACACTATCATGTGTTATGAATGAATGAGTTATGCAGGAGTTACTGGTACAATTAAGGTCCTACCATTCATTTCACACTTACCTTCTATGAGGTCATTAGACTCCAGAATCTTCAATTGCTATTGAGGGTAAAGATCTTCCACTAGTGTTGTGGCCTAGTAGCAGGGCTCGGTTCCTCCAGGGGTCTCTCTAGCATAATGGCCTGGCCTTTCGCACTTGAAACAAATTCCCTGGCCCATCAAGCAAGGTCGTTCTCCATGTGACTTCCCACACTTAGGGCATAGTACAATAGGTGGAGGCTCTGGGGTCCAACGGAGGCACCTAGGGTGCCTTGCTTTTGGGACCATTCGATCCCCATGATGAAAAGTCTTCCTGGGCCCTGTAAAATTACGGCCTCAGTCCGGCCTGAATTCGGTTTGAACCTGGAGCTTGTGGTGCCAACTTCCTAGTGAAGTCCTCGGCCCTTGACACGTTCAGCTTCTTGCACCATCTTTAATGATGTGGCATTTGTTGACTAGGGTAGGAAAGTCCCTAATCTCTAAATGTGCAATGGCAATGTTGATCTTTGCCTTAACAAGCTTCATACTTAACACACTTCAGAACTAGTCGAGGTTTCCCTGAAAGATCCTCAAAAACTTAATTAGCTCCTCAAACTTCGTCATGTCCTGTGCAATGCTCATCCATTTCTTGGGTCAGCTGCATGAACTTCATATCCTTGGCATTCCTCAAATGCTGAAAGTGCTTCTCATAAGACTACATTCTTGAACATCTCCCAATTAATCATGGTGCAGATGCCTCCAACGTCTTACAGGTGCCAACCCAGCGGAACCAACAATTCCTGGCATAAAAGTAGCAAAAGTTACCTTCTATTCTCGGTGCAAGTGATCACTGAAAAGATCTTCTCTATGTTGTTAATCCATTCATCGCCTGGTTGGGATTCAAAGCCCCTTTAAATGATGGCGGGTTACCATGTGGAACACCCTGAAAATCAAGCTCATGACCCTTGACAATGTTGGGGCCACAATAAGCTTCACCTTGGCGGCCCATCTTGAACATCAGTTACCTGCATGGCCCTTGCCATGTCCCGAGAGCTTCATTAGTTTCATCACCTTTTAATTCGCCTCCGCCCAAAGTACCTATTGCTGTCCGTGGTGTACCATTGGTCCCTAGGCACACAAAACAACAAAACATGGGTGATGAGCTAAATATTTCATGCAAAGTGAACTAGTTACCATGGCATACACACATATAGGGGGTAATGCATTTCTATCCTATGGCTTATCTTTCCAAAAAGCACTACACATGACATAACTATCGCATCATGCTTAAGAAGCATAGTCGTCCAATCCTCAGGCTCCATGAAATTCAAACTACTTTGATACCAAAATGTATTACCCTAATATTTAACCTAACATGCCTAGAATGCATTCAAGTTAATTATTAGTTATTACTCTTTTGTTTTAGTTCTTATCTTTTGACTTGGAAATACTTTAGTAAAAATACGAGTAAATTTTTTTTTATGGAACTCTTTAAAACAAAATGTGAGCCACAGCGTATAAGTAAGACCCATCATTCGTCTATCATAACATAGAGGAATAAACATTCATGGGCATGTAAAATATAAACACAATAGTCTTATGAACATAATCACATTATCATATATACACATATAGGTAGCGTCTAGCATTAACCGTTCCATGACTCACACCAAACAAACCACTAAGATGGCATTATGCCCGCCAGACGGGGTTGGGTTAGTTACATTTATCCAAAGAAACATAAACAGGATTATACATAAGATTAATATCATCCTCGGCAAGGCTAGAGAAGGGAGGAAGGTAGCCAACTACGCGAGCGAGGTCAATAAGGGTAGCGAGTTAACCCACGGATAGAACATGAGCTCCAGGGCATGGACGGGTGGCTCCTGTACAAGCATGTTGTGTAACATCCTCCCAGATACAACCTCATCCTTAAGTCATGGCATCATACTTGAAAGTTGTTACTTATAGATTTGTGGACCTTTTTTAACTATCTATAGCAAGAATCGATCGAATCGTGTATTAACTAACTCGTGGTTCTATCAAAATATATAGCCAAAAAACAACCTATTTATTTAGTACAAGTCAAGTACAAAAGGAACCTTTCTATGAGCTTTAGTTCACCTATGTTCTTTTACTACATTTATAGACATATATATATAACTATGTACAATAGAAACGAGTTCCCACAACTAAAGCTATAGCAATTACAATTTAGTCTTCCTTATAGCTGCTTCACTATTTCTGGAATAACCTGGAGACGAACAGGAAAGACAAACAAGCGGGGTGAGACTGAAATTAGGTCAGGATATCCCTAAAATCATAATCTCATAATGTCATCGTAAGTCATCGTCTAAGCGCTTTGGTTCATAAGAAAAATGTGATCATACAATACATATTAAATGTTCATTTTAAAGTTCTAAAATTGTCCTTCCAAAGTGGGTAGCTTTTATTATTCAATCACCTATCATAGTCTCGACCTCATATAAACCCTATATTGCTAAATAACAAATTAATATATTGGCCTCAATATTGGTACTAAAATTCTTCACATAGCACATAAGATAAAGACTCTTAGGGTAATAAACTAATTTTCAAGACTGAACTCATTCCTATATGTAACGTGTAACACTCTAATATTTAACCCAACACACCTAGGACGTATTAGGATTTTATCTAGTTATTACTTCCCTTCTAAAATCGTTTGTAAAATTACTTAGCGGGAAATATGGGTAAAATTGTTTTTGAAATTAATATATGCAAAACAAGATACAAGCCATTGCGTGCAACATAAGCGAAATGTAAAGCGATGAGAAAATAAATCACACAATATAAAAGCAAATAAGAACACCTAACCATCAAGCAAACATCATAATATTAAATATCATAGTTTAGTACATAAACTGAAACATAAAAGGCATAAGGTCATACCCATAGTGGGCGGGATTTGTAGTACAAGGACAGAAAAATACAAGAAAAGAAATAAGAAACATAAACAGCAAATACATGGAAAGTCCCAAAAGAGTCGATCCAAGCCATGGCTAAAGCAAACCCTCTCCTTCTAAGGTCTTCGATGATGCTAATCCTCGACGGGAGATGTGGGCAAACTACAGAGCTCCTCGATGTGGCCCAACGAAGCGGGGGCGTGGGCATGTAGATCGGCGGGGCGACGTGGCCACCTCAACGGGGCGTCTCTCGGGCTGACGTTCACGCCCTCACATGCCTAAAGCTAAGAGTGGGTCATTGCTCTTTGTAACACCCAGAAATCATTTAAAAATTAATTTGATCTTTGTTATTCATAATTTCAGAAATTGACAGTACAACGATGATGAGGGTGGCCCAATGGACATCTTTAAAAAAAAAAAAAATTTCGGGCCCATGAATAGTAACCTTGGGGGCCCCACAGCTCGCGGCAAGCTAAAACCCTAGATTCGGACAGGAGATACCCGAAATTAGAAAACATGGGAATAAGGTTAGAAATAGGTGGGATTGATAATTTTATACTTAAAATTAATTTTCAGCAATATCGGTTCAATCAATTACCGGTGTTTACCCGTTCGGTAGAGTTTGATATAGGTTCTTACACAGAATGAAACTTCCAAGTGAAAGTTTGCCACCCATTTAGACAAGTGTGTGGCTTAGAAGAAGCCACACCATTGCCACTTTATTAGGACCAATAGGATGCTTACCAAAATTTCTACATTTATCTTTAAGAAGGAAAACATTTTGGACTTGAAAATTCTATGCATTTTGTCATAAACTCATAAAATCAATATCTTATCATTTCCTTCATGAAAATTCGTCCAGACCTCTCTAAGAACCATTCCTCCATTGTTCTTCCTCTCAAACTCCATTAACAAGCTTCAAGCTTGCAAAACCCTAGCTCAAAGTCACTAAAACCACAAATTCTCTTCACTAAACTTATTCTATTCATCATAACCTACAAATCTAACGATTATAATTTGAATCCATCACTTTTTCCAACTTTGAGGGCACACAATCAGAGGTTAAAGGAAGGGTTTGATGTTGGTGTGGAAGCTTTGAAGTGAAGCAAAAGCATTCTAGAGCATCCTTTGGAGCATAGAGCTAAAGAGCTCTCAAAGTAGGGTTTCTCCTGCCTTTCTTGTGGAATTTTTCAATTCTGTTTTAGCTTGCCCTAATTCCGAAAATTTTGATGATATTGATGATTAACATATTGATATTGATGTATGAATTTTTGTGTTGTGTTTGGATGGTTTTAAAAAGGGTTTCTTAAGTGAAATTGGAACTAGGTTCCTGGACTTATTTCTCTTCTGTAATCAGAATCTTTCACGAATTTTCTGGAAATTTTGTGGGTGGTTTCATGAGCCATGAAAATTATATGTTGTAGCTAACCTCTTATACTAAACACACGAATTTTATTAAGGGTTAATTCTAAGGTTTGATGCCTCAAAAAAATTAAAACCGAATTGTAACTGCTGCTTACTTACTGAAAATGTTGAGACTGAAGTGACAAACTTGCCCAGAATTTTTAATCATAGCAATTGATTGAGATAGCTCCTGAAATTTTTACACAAGACTAATAACATGTTGAAATATCTCTATGAATTTTCTTGTACTATGATTCCATCAAAATCTAGGCTAAATATTTTGAGAACACAAGTCTGGACTATGAATTTGTGGCTTTGACCGACCAGATTTTCCTATTTTATTGAAGTGGTTATATAACTCTGATTGCCTTGAAATTTTTACAGGTTGTCCTAGACACATTATAGTTTCATACAGAATTTTTGTGGCTCTTGGAATAGTTGTTTGATATGGCAATTAAATGTTGCACCCAAACAATAACTTCTGCCAAAGTGCTGGAATGTGAGAATGACTGGAAATTTGTGATAGTTTGATATCTATTCCAAGTCTATGGTATATGAATGCATGATAGTGACTTTAAGGTTTGGTTTATGAGAAATGAATGAAAATCACTTGTGATTGATTGTTTATATGTGAATTTAATGATGGTACATGTTTTAAGTAGAGAAATGAAAGTCCACTATATTATGTGAAGGGCACGAGAAAGGTCCCCTTAAATGAGTAAAAGGGCACGAGAAAAGTCCCCTTTTTTTTAAACAGAAAAATCCTCTTTAATGGAACGGGAAAGTCTCTTTTAATGGGCATGAAAAAGAAAAAGTCCCCTCAAATGTCCTGAGGGCACGTATATTTCAAAATGTAATAATATGCTATTGAGTAGTATTATGTGTGTATATTAAGTGATTGAATAATAAAAGCTACCCACTTGGAAAGATAATTTTGAAACTTTAAAATGAATCTTTAGTTTACATTACATGATCATATTTTTCTAATAAACCGAAGTGGCTGGGGCAGACGATGACATTTATGATTGTGTATTCTTGGGGAGTTATCCTCCTGAGAATTGTGTAATTGCACCCTACGTTTTTGTGTTTCCTTTGTGTCGCCTAGGTTGATCAGAGGACTACGAGGTTGCTACACTAAAGGAATGGGTAGAAGATAGTTTTTAGTAGTTAGTGTTTTTATTATATTGTACTTAGTGGTGTGTATATGTTTGTAACGGAAGTAGGGAACATGTATGTATTAGAGCTCATAAAAGAGCTTCCTTTGTATTTACTTATGAAATAAATAAATGTTTTGTGTATTTGTTGTATATATTTAGTAGAACCACGAATTAGTTCCTACTCGGACTCGAAAAATCAATATTGCTATAGATAACTAAGAAGGTCCGCTAATTTATAAGTAACAACTCCTAAGCATAATGTCATGACTTAAGGATGACGTTGTACTTGGGGGGATGTTACACTATCCTACCGCGCCCATAGGCACTAAGGGGCGAAGCCCTCCGATAGGGGTAAAGGGGGAATCCTCGCAGGTCCTCTCAGGAGGTGTGGAGGAACGCACTGGGATGGGCACGCACTAGAAGACAAAGGTTGGTCCGTTCTGTCACGGGGTCGTGTCCTCTCGAAGATCAAATCGTCACGATAGGGAGGAGTCGGGAAAAACAAAGGCTGGAGGTGGGAAATGCAATGGACGTCCCATGTATGCAAAAATACGCACGCCAACGACCCTCAAAGTGATATGATGATCTGGATCGTAGTGCACCTCCCATACGGGTGTTCAACAAAAATCACGAAGACGATGCCATCGAAATTTGAAGACGTAACGGAAAAGAAGATAGAGGGGTGAGAATCTTGCTAAAGAATCTCTAGGAGAAACCTCTTATCTTAGTGTCATTGTTTAATCCCAGGAACCTTGGGTTTATTGTGAAAATGATAAACATGCAAGGGTTCATTATGAGGTTTTATAAAAGATAATTATCCAAGGTCCGTGTCTTTTATGATGAATCTTAATGCATGTATGCAGCATAGCAGAACATGAATGCATGGCAATACTTTATGTAGCAAAACAATAGAACATATCATCATCAACTAGTTCTCATATAAGTGGCTTGTAACTTCTCATGATCAACCTCGCTTTCATAAGCAAGATACTTCTCATCTTTTCTCGTTCTCAAACTTGTGACATCATGATATTTAAACAATAGTAACCGACCCTGATACTAGGCTATGAGCTCATACCTTAACTAGTCGTCACTAGTTCTCTTATCCTTCTTGATAAGCATATCATAATCATAAAAATAATCATCCAAACTCCAGAGTATGGGCACGGGACCTAAGGAATCACCCATCATGGGACTTTTTCCTTCTTGAAATGTATCAACTGGTTAAGACCAGTGACTTTGTCCGCTTTGCAGGCTAATGTCGATGCCCTCAGGTTCCAGGGTAGGATCATCTGAGTACTACGAAATGCATCGTCTTCGTTAAGCCAGTGACATTGTCCGCTTCAAATGGCTTCCACGACCATCTCCCCACGGGTTTCCTTTCTCCTCACCGTAGAGTAGGAGAAATGCGTCTCGGCATGTCACATATAAAAATCTTTCTTTTCAAACTTTCTTTAGTCCCTCAAATTTGACGGAAACTTAAAAGGCATAACGACTCATCCCAAATTTCCTTAATTTGAGTCATGCCACATAACTCAATAACACATATTGTTCTCATGAAATTTCTCAATCAAGTAAACCACTTAATCACAGGAGCATACCCTCCAAATTCTTTCACATTTCACATTCTCATGCATCTTGAGCATAGCATACCACATCATCACAACAACATGTCACAAACACACATATAGTCTCATGTTCATGGTATTAACACATTCATATTTCATGAGTATACCACTCGGTCTCATTCTCACATCACACCTCCTATCTCATGGTTCTTATGCTTTGGCCTTAATTTCTTAAACTATGTTCCTATCCTAACTTCCATTATGGATCTTTTTACACCTAAGGGATCATTACCTATAATTTCCTCTAATGTTTATGCTCACTAACATATCCAAACAGCACTACATCACTTTGGAGAAAATTATCATTTGATTATGGTCTAGAATCTCCGTCTTTGACCTTTTCTAAGTTCCGTCTTCACCTAAGGCTCTATAATCAACTCCTAAACCAATTATGAGCAATTCCTACACATATCCACTAATTATAAACCATTTTTCTTAAGTCCAATTATGCTGAAACAGAATTTACAATTTGTGCATCTAAGTGTTCTAGAATTCTCATTTAAGTCCTTTTTAGTTACTTGCTCTTTCCTAACTTCCCTAAATCGTTCCTTGCTTCACTCAAACATAATTTTACACATTTTAACACCATAAAACAGAATTTATACAGTGGCCAAGTGCACAAGGCAGAACCAAAATACAAGCATCATATAATCACATAATCTCATGATTTAAATGCATATAAGTTGCTAGTTTCTCTTGGAATCATTTTAGGAACTCAAAACTCTTTTAGAAACCAATTTATCTCATTAAAATCATATAAAATGTGCTAGGTCAGTAGCTAAATTATTTAGCTCATGGAATAGATTTAAAACATGAAACTTTGTTCATAATATTCTTTAAGTACACCTAAGCTTGGAAAAATTCCAAGACTTAGACTATGGGCATTTGTGATTAGATGAACTCATCTCAAGTCCATCATCATCATCACAAGGCCGAAATGGCTTCCTTGGGATGCCTCCATTTTCTAAAACTTTATGTAAGATACTTGGGCAAGTCTTTGAGCTCTAGGATATTTAAGTGATGGCATAAACTTAAACATGCTATGCACTTGTTTTACTCTTCATTATAAAATAAAGTGAGAGCATAAAATAAATATGAGATGCAACCTCATTATTATCTTTAAAGATTAAGTGATGACTTGAAATATAAACATGAAATGCAAGCTTGGAAATTTAAACATGATAATGCAAGTTCATTTAGTTATTCTTGAGAGCTTAGTGATGGCATCAAAATAAACATGCTATGCAAGGCATAAACATAAACATGAATGCAACTCATTTTATCTTAACTAGAGCTCTTACAAGACTTTAGAGGAACATTATAACCTTAACCCAATATGTATCTTAACAACATAAAGTGAGCTTTAGAGTTCTTAGCACCAAGTCTTCAAAGAAGCCTTTGGTTTTGAACTTCATCATCAAGCTCAAGAAAATGGACACAAAACTCAACACTTTGTCTAAACAAGCATACAAAGAACTAAGTCATATTCTTTATTTTATTGCTCATGGGCTTCAATCTAGAGTAAAACTTTAAGGGTTAAGGCTAGAGCTCTTTGAAAACATAGGTTTAATTTTCTTAACAAAACTTTTAGTGATCTACTTAACATTTTTATCAAACTTTGTTCAAAGGAAGGAAAGAAAACTGAAACTTTGGCAAGGGAAAAGAAAAAAGAAAAATCGAAACTTAAACAAGGAAAAAGAAAAGAAACCAAAAGCATATATGGTCCAAGACCAAGTTTTTCAAGCTTTAAGGTTTCTCACATGGCATCACAACCATTATCTTGAAACCTCATCATCAAGCCAAAGTTTTTCTCAACAAAGGCCTACCAGCTGAAAGAAGAAAGGAAAGGAAAACTTTGAAAACCAGAGGAAACTAGAACTTCTTAAGAAAACAAGTAAAACTTTGAAATAAAACCCCTACCTAAAGAAGTCTTTGAAAGGATGAAAGAAAGCTTGATCCTTGAAGAAATGAGAAGACAAATCTCTCTTGAAGGAGGAGGAGGATTGGCAAGGCAAGGAACTCAAGGAAGATGATTTTTCCTTGAGAAGCAAGCTTGGAAATGGAAAGATTAAGTGTTTGAGAGGTGGTTTGAGGTGAGGGAATGGTGGTTAGGTTGTTTGTGGTGGTTTGTGGTGGTGGAAATGTTTCTTTGATGGAGGAAGAAAAGAGCAAGATGAAGAGAAATTGAGAGCAAAAGGAAGAAAATGCAAGAAAGCTTGAACTTGGCAAAGCTTCTAAAGTGTAACCAAGTTCTTCAAAGCTTGGTATTTATAGAAAATTTGCAATATGGAGGCTGCCAAGGGAAGGAGTGGCCGACGGCCTCTTAGCTTTGGGAGGAAAATTCTCTTTGAATAGGTATGGGCTTAGGCTTGGCAAGCATGGTTGAAAGCATGGTCAAGGTTTGGCTTGATGTGGCTTTGGAGTGAAAATAAAATCAACATGTGACACATTTCTTGGTATGATCGGCCAGATTTACAGCCCAAGGGAGGAGGATGATTTGTTCATGTAATTGTGGTTTAATGATGTGTTTAGGTGTTTCTTTGATTAAGGTTTTGATTAGGAGTTTGTAAGAAAGTGTTTAGGTGAGGTAATGGCTAATTAAGGTTGTCAAGACTTGATTAGGAAGTGATCTTGCTAGATTAACAATTTAAAATCATTCTTTAGTCAAATGAAGGTATGGGCACAATTCCTTAATTTAAGGAATTGGAGAAGAAACATTATTCAAGATTCTATGACTAGGAATCTTGAATTAAAATGTAATTAGAGTTAACCAAGCAATCTTAGGTTCTAATTAACCTTAATAAATTATTTTGACTCTAGATTAATTATTGAAATAAATTAATCTTCGATTAGAGCCTAATATTGCTTAGGTTTGCCTAATTAGTCATTAGGCTCATGTCTCATGTTCTAAAGGTAAAATGGAAATTTTGCACTAAAACTGCTTGAGGTTACAAGAGGCAACTAAACATCAAAAACCACTCATAAACATAATTCCGAACTTCCTAGAAAGTTCTGGCTCAAACGGCACCTTTTACCGTGTAAAGCCGGGGTATTTTGGTCATTTTGAGCTGAAAGTCGAAAACGGATTTCTATTCAATACCAAACATAACAGATAATCCCCTTCAAACATTGAGTTGACCCATTTGAGGATTGCCGGTCAACTTCCCTCGAATTAGGAGTAAAAATGATCTTAGGGGCATTTTGGTCATTTGCACTAGAAAAATTCGAGACGTTACATAACGCCCCGATTTTCCATGTATAAATGCCAAAAAAATTAGGCTCTAATTAAAGATTAGTAAATTCTAATTACTAATCTAGAGTAAAAATATTTATTAAGGTTAATTAGAATCTAAGATTGCTTAGATACCCCTAATATTTGTTTTAAAAATCAAGATTCCATGACATGGAATCTTGAATAGTGTTTTCTCTCTCCAATTCCTTAAATCAAGGAATTGTGTTTAAAGATTTCATATATATAAATTGATTTTTTATTTCACTAATGAAGCAAGACTAACTCCTTAATCATGCTTTGACACCCTTAATTACCCATTACCTAACCTAAACACTTACTTACAAACTTCTAATCAAAAGACTAATCAAAGATACACCTAAACTCACCTCTAAACCACAATTAGATGACACATTCCTCCCCTTGGCTGCATGGTACAGCTGAATGCCACTCCTCCCCTAATTCATCACATGTTAATTCTTTACACACAAAGAACCATTCTTAGACCATGCCTTGGACCATGCTTTTCCCATGCTTAGCCATACCCAAACGCATACCCATCAAAGAGATATTTCTTCTTCCTTTCTCCCTCATGACCGGCCATCTTCCCCCAAAGGCCATCCATGTGTTCATTTTCTCTATAAATAGGCATGCATGAAGGCTCATTGAAACCTTTACATACACTTGCAAACTCTAAGCTTTCTTCCTAAGCTCAAAGATTCCTTTCCTCCACCATTTCCTAAACACAACTTCCTTTCTTTCTTTCCCTTGGCTGAATCCCCATCTCTAAGTTCTAAGAAGATTTTCTTCTCTTTTCACTCAAGAACCAAGCTTTCTTTCTTCCCTCAAGCAAACTTTGGTAAGGAGTTGTATTTCAAGTTATGTTCTTGCTTTCTAAGTGTTGTTCTTGGATTTAAAATGATGTTTTGATGTTCTTCTTTAGGCTACAACATTGATTTCTCTTTATCCTTTCTTAAACATTTCAGCCTTCAAGGCGTTGATGATATCTCATGATAGCTTGATGATGAGAGTTTCAAGATGATGACTATGAGTTATCACAATGAAACCTTTAGAGCTTGAGTTTTTGTTTTTACAATAGCATGCATTGTCACATAACTAATTAATCTCAAAGCCTACCTCTCAACCTTAAAGTTAAGATGTGATTTAGAGTAAATACTCTAAGAGGCTCAGCACTAAATAAGGAATTGAATCTTGCATCCATGTATATATTTCCTTGCCTAGCATGTTTATAATCAAGTTGTCACTTATTAAACTCAAAGCCTACCTATCTCAACCTTAAAGTTAGATGTGATTTAGAGTAAATACTCTAAGAGGCCTAGAAGCGCTAAAATAAAGATTGAACCTTTAGTTAATTATTACTTTCTTGCTTAGCAGATTTATATCTCCAACTGAAGTTATTTTAAATAAAAAATATGAAGCTTAGTTACTAGAAATGCCTTATTTTATGCTCATGGGATTCTTATGTTTCAGCCTTTTCATTATTTTCCAGCACCTTTAATTTCTGTTTTGGATGATGTACATGTGCTAAATAACCTGCCTTTTGATGTGATAATTGTTCTTGGCACTTTGGGAAACTTAGTAGTTAAAAAGAATTGAAAATGAGAATTCTTAGAGCTCCTAAGAACAAGAATTTAGCATTCTATTCCAGCACATTTAAAATTATTTTGATAATCAGGTTGTATCATGTTTATTTGAGTAAGAATGACTTAGAGATAGTTTAGGAATTGATTTTAGCATCATAGGAAAAGCCGGTAATGTAAAAGGTGTAAACAACTTCTAGCACACCGTTAAGCTTGAATTCTCTTATCGCCTATGCTGTCCAACTTTGGTTAATAATGTTCTTGAGCTAATTAATTAATGGTAATGATGATTATAAACCCCTTAGATGCATAAGAAACTAATTTGACAATTAGAATTACCAGTTTTAGAAGTTCGATTACTAAAGGCACATTTATGTGATGATGCTTTCCTTGATGCTTGGAATGTTGAATTTATATGCTATATGATGCTATGTGAGTACTTGATCTTTAAAGACAGAATCCATCATGTTGCATGTTATAAGTTTCTTTTGAAAACATTGTAAATGCTTATGCATGAGTTATGAGAAAATGCTATGATGATTATGAGTTATGTTTTGCATCATGATGTAACCTTAAGACTTAAGGTGACTAATAAACATGAGAAAATGATCCCTTGGACCCATCAAACTATAGGTGGTGAAAAGGTGATTCTTGCCCCCTATCCCGTACTTTGAAGTGGGGACTTTAACTTATCAAAAGAATAAGTATATGCTAGTGATGACTAGTAAGGTATGAGCTCATAACCTAGAAGTACTCTCAAAAAGGTAGATATGATGATGAATTAATTTGAAGTCACTTAAAGAACCAAAAATGTCATTCATGAATCATGTTCTATGCATGTCTTATTTTGCTATGATGAAAGATGTATGATAGAAAGTTAAGCATTGCATGCCATAAAGAAGTATGATACATACAAGACGTATGAAAAAGAATGGATCTCGGCAATGGATGTTTTAGAACTAATAAATGAATCTTTGTATGCTCACTATTTCATAATGAAACTCGAGGTCCCTGAAGACGATGATGATTTCACTTTAGATAGGAGATTGCCCTATTGAGAATTCTTAGCAAGATTCTCACTCCCTCTTTCTTCTTTCCCATCATTGTCTTCAATTCGATGGCGACATTCGTAGTGTTCATTGATCTCCCCACCTGGAGGTACATTTAATCTTGAGCACCGATCGTATCATTTTGAGGGACGTTATGCCGTTAGAGTTTTCATGTTCGTAGGACGTCCATCGCACACCCCGATCCTAAGCACGTTTTCTCCAACATCTCCCAACGAATGACATGGTCTTCGAGTGAGCACACACACGATGAGAGGATTCTATGCATGTACCCCTCGCATCTGCCGTTCGTGACTTTCCAGACTATGTCCTTCGTTCGAGGCACTCTGAGGCGGACCCGTCGAGGACACACCCACTCATATGTACTCAGAACCTCCGCTCTCCCTCACTCATGCGGGAGGGTAGTGAGAGACAGTGGTCAGTCGAGGTTAGCAGAGAGACCATCCATGCGTCCCCATATGGAGCACAGCACGTACCCCTTCCCAATGGGTCCGCTCATGGATTGGTTACATTCCACCTTTCACAGGCGCCATAGAGTTCTTGGAGGCTTTTAGTGCACACACACCACTAGCTTAGGATAGCTTCTTTCTATTGAGGGTATTCGTAGGTGCACTAGGTGGGTATGTTTTCCATTGTATTTTCCTTTTTCATGTATTTGCTCTTATGATGATGTACGAACTTAACTCACCTTTCATGGGTGGGTAGTTTATTTATATATGTATGGTGTGCTTATGGATGATCTTTTATGGAGCCTATATGATGTTTCTATCTATGTTATTCTATTACATGTTCCGCTCTATGTTAACAATCGTTTTTGTTATGTGCAAGCTCACTTTTCAATTATGTTTCAAAAAAAAAAAAAATTGGCTCATAGTTTCCTCAAGTTTTTTTAGTATGATTAAAGAACTGAAACAAAGAGTAATATCTAATAATCAATTGGATATGTCATATCAGTTAATTATTAGGGTATTACATTTGGTATTGAGCAGTTTGGTTCTCATCTAGCCTGAGGATTAGACTGACTATGCTTCTTTAAGCATAATACGTTAGAAATGTCATGAGTAGATGTTTTATCATTAATAAGCTTAAGGATTAGAGATACATGACTATATATTGAACGTGCTATGGTAACTTGATATGTTCTGGAATAGAAAGATGAGGAATGAAATTGTTGGAGCGCCACAATCAAGAATGATTGATAAGCCAAGGGAGATTGCCACAAGAGTAATTGGATACTCTTGATAAGACCTAGAGTTCCAAGCAAGTCAAAAAGACACTCTTACCAAAAAGGTATTCTAATCTAATTTTGCCAAAAATACCTTCCAAAAGGTGTTTACAATGTTTATAAACTAGAGTAAAGTTCAGCAAGTGGGTTTAATACTTAGCCAATGATTACAACTAAATTAAATAAAATTATGAAATTAACAAGTGATGGGCTGTACAAAATTCACAAGCCTAATTACATTATTACAAACTTTATTTAGTAACATAAAAGGCTTAAAAAGTTGGTGGCAGTCCATATAGCATAAGGGGTCTTCAAGTGGGGTGAATGCAATGCACCATTTTGGGCTTCAACTCTTCCAAATTAGGGGTAGCCTTAAGAATTGTTGCTACAACTTCTTGCAATGCCTCCTTTGCTTTCCCTAGCCCTTGATCTTGTCATGGGTCCCCCAAGTCCTTGAAGTGCCTGTTGTCCTTGCCACTAGCTATGTCCTCATCATCCCTCCTCTCTTAAAGAGGATTTGACCTCAAATCCAAGGCCTCATCACCTGCATCAAAAAGAGACAAATAGTAACATTAAAAGTGGCACTAATATTATACTCACAGGCAAATCGATTTTGTAGGCATTGTCATTGATTCCTTCCAACACTTGGAAAGAACCGTCCCTACGGTTGGAGTTTGGACTTTCCTTGTTCAAGGAAACCTCTCTTTCCTCATGTGCACCCAAACCCAATCTCCGGGTTCAAATACAACTTTCTTTCTTCCCTTGTTAGCTTGCTTAGCATAGCTCTCAATTTTCTTCTCAATTTGAGCTTTCACACGCTCGTGCAACTTTCTCACATAGTCGGCCTAGCCTGTGCATCCTTATGCTTAAAAACGGTAATGTTAGGCATAGGCAATAAATCAAGTTTTGTCATAGGGTTAAATCCATACACAATTTCAAATGGTGAACAATTAGTTGTGCTATGGATAGCCTTATTATAAGCAAATTCTACATGAGGAAACATTTTCCCAAGACTTAAGATTTTTCTTAAAATAGTCCTAAGCAAGGTGCCTAAAGTCCTATTCACTACCTCATTTGCCCATCAGTTTACTAGTGACAAGTAGTAGAGAAAAGTAATTTAGTAACCCACAATGTTCTCCAAAAGTGACTTAGGAACTCATGTCCCTATCACTTACAATGCTCCTAGCAGCCATGGAGTCTCACTTCCTTGAAAAATAAGTCAGCTACATGACAAGCATCATCAACCTTTTGCAAGGTATAAAATGTGCCATTTTTGAAAACCTATCCACAACCACAAAAATAGAATCCTTGCTCTTTGTAGGCAGCCCCAAAACAAAGTCCATAGATATATCAATCCAAGGAAAATAGGAACAGGTAGAGGAGTATATAAACCATGTGGCATCATCTTTGATTTTGCCATTTTACAAACAATGCAATGCTCACAATATTTATGCACATCATGTTTCATATCGGGCCAATAAAAATGTTCATGCAATATGTCCAAAGTTTTATGCACCCCAAAATGTCCTATTAATCCTCCCTCATGTGCCTCTTTCACAAGTAAATTTCTTATGGAACATTTAGGCACACATAATCTTTTTTCTTTAAACAAATATCCATTATACCTATAATAACCATTTTGAGACACATTTTCACAAGCAGTATATATCTCAAAAAATTCAGCATCATGCAAATACATTTCTCTCAAAGTCTCAAGCCTAAAAATTTTAGTTTCAATAGTAGAAAGTAATGCATGCCTCCTAGATAAAGCATCAGTCACTATGTTCCCTTTCCCTTCTTATGCTTAGTGACATATGGAAATTTTTCCAAAAACTCAACCCATTTGGCATGCCTTTTATTTAGCTTGCCTTGTCCTTTCAAGTATTTTAGGGACTCATGATCACTATGAATTACAAATTCTTTGGGGAACAAATAATGCTACCAAGTTTTCAAATGTCACTAAGGCATACAATTCCTTATCATAAGTGGTATAGTTTAGGGCAGCCCCATTTAACTTCTCACTAAAATAAGCAATCGGATGGCCTTCTTGCATCAAAACAGCCCCAATGCCCACGTTTGATGCATCATATTCAAGTCCAAAAGATTTACCAAAATTGGGCAAAGCAAGAATGGGTGCATTAGTTAGCCTATGCTTAAGGGTAGCAAAGGCTTGCTCTTGTTTCTCTCCATTGAAACCTACATGCTTTTTAACTATCTCATTAAAAGGTGCAGCCAAGGTGCTAAAGTCCCTAACAAACCTCCTATAGAAACTAGCTAAACCATGGAAACTCCTCACTTCACTCACATTCTTAGGTGTAGGCCACTCTTGAATGGCCTTAACCTTCTCATCAACTTGCACTCCTTTGGCACTCACAACAAAGCCTAAGAACACTACATGATCAGTGCAAAAAGTGCATTTCTCAAGATTAGCATACAATTTTTCTGTTCTAAGCACATGCATAACAGCCCTCAAATGTTCAATATGCAAGTCAAAACTAGTGCTATAAATCAGAATGTCATCAAAGTAAACAACAACAAACTTGCCAATAAAATCTCTTAAGACATGGTTCACTAATCTCAAAAAGTGCTTGGGGCATTAGTTAGCTTGAAAGGTATAACCACCACTTCATACAAATCATACTTAGTTTTAAAGGTTGACCATCATCCTTCCTTATCCTAATTATGATGATACCCACTTTTAAATCAATTTTAGAAAAATAACAGGCACCATCGGTTCATCAAGAAGGTCATCTAACCTGGGAATAGGGTGTTGGTACTTAACTGTGATGTTGTTGATTGCTTACAATCACCATATCCTCCAAGTCCCATCCTTTTTAGGCACAAAAATTCCTGGACAGCACACGGACTCAAGCTTTCTTGCACCCAACCTTTTCTCATCAACTCCTTAACTTGCTTTTGTATTTCTTTGGTCTCTTGAGGATTGCTCCTATAAGCTCAATTGGGTAAAATGCACCAAGGATGAGATCAATATGATGCTCTATCCCTCTCAAAGGTGGCAATCCACTTGGAACCTCCTTTGGAAACATGTCCTTGTATTCCTGCAAAAGAGACTTAACACTAGCAGGGGCAACACTTTTATTAGAGTTATCAACAGTTAAAACATTTTTCTTGCAATAAAGTAAATAAAGTGGCTTGTTGGCAAGCAGTAGCTTCTTCACCTCACTTTCTTTTACTAAACAACTCTGTTTGCTCTCAAGTGTTTCACTCAATCCCACAAGTGTTTCACTCCTTTTCTTTCCACTCTTTTTTTATCAAGTGTTTCACTCTTTTGTGTGTCACTCATCTCTTTTCTCTCTTGCACTCTCTTTTCTCTCAATTTTATTTGATCCTCACACACCTCTCTAGGAGATAAAGGTTTGAGTACAATTTTCCTCCCATTATGCATGAAAGAAATCTTGTTTGTGAACCCATCATGAATAGCTTTAGTGTCATATTGCCACGGCCTCCCTAAGAGAATATGGCTTGCCTCCATTGGAACCACATCACATATCACTTTGTCATTGTATTGTCCCATGGAAATGTGCAGCTCCACTTGCTTGCTCATGGTCATTTCTCCATCTCCACTAAGCCATTGGAGTTTGTATGGCCTAGGATGTGGCTTGGTCTCCAAATTTAATTTGGACACTAATCTAGAGCTGGCCACATTGGTGCAACTCCTCCATCCACAATCAAAGAACATAGTTTCCCATTGATTGAACACCTAGAGTGAAAAATGTTCTCTCTTGGGAATCATCAAGTGCTTGCATCTGACTTCCAAGCAACCTCCTAATCATCAATAAATCTCCTTCTTTGGCCTCCACAATGATCTACTTCTTCCTCTTCCTCAGCTTCACTAGCTGAAGACTCACTAGTAATTTCTCCATTCTCCTTAAGTAACATAGTCTTCTTGGTTGGACACGCTTGAAGCTATGTGACCTCTCCCTAAACACTTGAAGCATTTTATCTCACTACTCCTTGTTTTTTTAGGGGTCTCATTGGACTTGAATTGAGTCCTTTGAGGTGCAGCCATGGTATTGTTCGAAGAAGTACCTCCCTCCTTCTTATTTCTTTCATTCCAATTTGAAGAATTGAAATTAGAAGAATTCCTTCTCATGGTACCTTTTCTCTTAAGTTGCTGCTCCACTTTGGTAGCATGATGTACCAAGTCTTCCAACTCCACATAATTTTGTAGCTCAACCACATCTCTAATGTCATTATTTAGCCCATTCAAAAAGCGTGCCATAGTAGCCTCCCTATCTTCATTCACATTGGCTCTAATCAAAGACACCTCCATCTCCTTGTAATATTCATCAACACTCCTACTACCTTGCGTGAATCTTTGAAGCTTGTTATGAAGGTCCCTATGATAATAGGAAGGAAAAATCTCCTTCTCATCAACCTCTTCATTTAAGTCCAAGTATCCACCAAAGGTTCTTCATATGTAAGTCGCTCCTTTTGCAATTGGTTCCACCAAATAAGAGCATAATCTGTGAACTCCATGGCTGCCACCTTTACTTTCTTTTCTTCATTGTAATTGTGGGATGAGAACAACTGCTTAATCTTCATCTCCCACTCAAGATAAGCCTCTAGATCACTCTTCCCTTTGAAAGGTGGGATGTTAAGCTTCACTCCCTCAATTCGGTCCTCTCTAGCATCACCTTTATTATCTCTTCTCCCCTTCCATCAATCCTCCTTCTACCTCCATCATCATCACGATGTTCTTGATTTTCTTACCGCTCAATTCTCTCATATAACTCCTCTGTATGCTCCCTCATCATCCTTTGCATTTGAGCTACTCAACTAACAATCTGTTGTTTCCCTGAGGAGGAGGGGTACCATCACCACCTGTTCCCACCATAATTCAAGTAAAAAAAAAAAATGAAAGCAATAGGACCTCACTACACTTCTCACGTGTTTGCACTCTTAGAGATGTATCACTCGTGTTTGTTGCTCTCTAATAGGCTTTTATGTAAAGTTCTCTCTTGCCTTTTACCACTCAAGTGCTCTTGTAGGCTTCTTAAATGGAATCACAAGTCAATTCAACAGAATCCAACAACTCCAATATTAAATCACAAAACAACAAGAGGTCAAACAAAGAAAACTCTAAGACAACTTTTAAGATCCAAAAGAGACAAGCAAGAAAAGCTACACAAGGATAAGCACACTCAAATCAGAGGCCAAACAAGACAAGAACAAGCTAAAGGTTTGAAGAACAAAATAAACAAGCCACTGTTCTTTTTTTTTTCTTAAATTCTTTTTTCAATCTGTTCTTGATGATTGTAGATGACAGACTAAATGGAATCACATCAAAACAAGCACATATTTAACAACTAAACATCAAACTAACAAAGCCTAGAAAGATTAAAATGAAATAAATCCCAAGAACATCAAGAACACATGATGAACATTCTGCACCTTTTTTTTTAACCCACTAATCCAATGAAACATCAAAGACAGAAATGGAAACTAGAAGAACATCACAAAATTAAGCAAAATGATGAATCAAACAAGGACTCAAAAATAAATTCGAGGGTTGCTCAAGCTGGGCTCGTAAACAAAAATTCGTGTATCTCAAGCTAGAAAATTCAGATTGGAATGATTCTAAAACAGGTGAAAACTGAGACTCTGAAAAGCAGAAATGACCCAAGAAACACTAAAATATGATGCGTAAAACTCCATATATGAACCAAGGAAAACTGACCAATTCTGAGAATTTGAACCTCGCGCTGATTACCAAAATGATATGTTTCGAAATAGAAAGATGAGGAATGAAATTGGTTGGAGGCGCCACAATCAAGAATGATTGATAAGCCAAGGGAGATCGCCACAAGAGTAATTGGATACTCTTGATAAGACCTAGGTTCCAAGCAAGAACCAAAGAGACACTCTTACCAAAAAGGTATTCTGATATAATTTTTCCAAAAAATCCCTTCCAAAAGGTGTTTACAATGTTTATAAACTAGAGTAAAGTTCAGCAAGTGGGCTATAATACTTAGCCCATGATTAAAATCTAAATTAAATAAAATTATGAAATTAACAAGTGATGGGCTATACAAAATTCACAAGCCCAATTACATTATTACAAACTTTATTTAGTAACATAAAAGGCTTAAAAAGTTGGTGAGTCCATATAGCATCAGGGTCTTTAAGTGGGGTGATGCAATGCACCATTTTGGGCTTAAGGTCTTCCAAATTAGGGGTAGCCTCAAGAATTGTTGCTACAACTTGTTGCAATGCCTCCTTTTCTTTCCTAGCACTTGATCTCTTCATGGGTCCCCAAGTCTTCGAAGTGCCTTGTTGTCCTTACCACTAGCCGTGTCCTCATCATAACTTGCTCACTTTATATATAGGTATTGAGCCTGATCACCTCAATGTTGTTGTTTTGTGTGTATAGGAACCAATGGCACGTCAACAACCGACTAGGGACTCAAACCCAGAATCATCAGAACAATGAGACTGCCGAAGCACTTCACGATGTGACAAGAACTATGAGAATAATGATGGAGATGATGGACTAAGATCAGGAACTGCTGTGGGTCATGGTCCCTTGGGGAACGAGGGACGGCGGGGAGTGATCACGATGCGAAGGCACGACAAGGAGCGACTCTTGCCTAAGCGGATGGGTATATGAATGAACCGATACACACCCGAATAAGAGGGATCCTAAGTCTATATGATATGAGACTATATAGTTAATGAGGGCTTATATGAATTGATTGGTACTACCTATGCCACAAATACATCTTCTTTCGGTAGCCCATACAAAAGAACTCCATAGTTAAGTGTGCTTGACTCAGGGGTAATTTTGGGATGGGTACCTCCTGGGAAGTTTTCCCAAGAAGCGTGTGAGTGAGGACAAAGCACGTTAAAAAGACCCGTGTTGGTTTGTAGGGACGTGGCGTGATCTAAAGCGGCGGGATGTTACAAATGGTATCAAAGCCTCCACCTCTTCTGGTACGGTGTGGTTCGAGGACGAACCAAGTGGAAGCTGGTGGGCATGTAATGCCCAGGAACGAGGCAGAGAGAGTAAGGAATCCGAGAAGGCACGGACAAGGAGCAAGCTCCTTCCTCCAAGCGGAGAGGTACATGAATGAACCGATTACACACCCGAATGAGAGGGATCCTAAGTCTATATAGGTATGAGACTATATAGTTAAGGAGGGCTTATATGAATTGATTAGTACTACCTATGCCACAAAGATGCATTTTTCTTTTCGATAGCCCATACGGAAGAACTCCACAATTAGCGTGCTTGACTTGGGGTAATTTTAGGATAGGTGACCTCCTGGGAAGTTTTCCCAAGAAGCGTGTGAGTGAGGACAAAGCATGCTAAAATGACCCGTGTTGGTTTGTAGGGAAGGTGGGCAATCCATAAAGTAGCGGGGATGTTCAGGTCCAGAGGTCCGAACACGCTCATTTTGGGGAGACCGTTAAGGCGAACCCACCAACCTTTAAAGGGACCACAAACCCAAATGTTGCTGATGAATGGATTAGGAATATGAGAAGATCTTTACTGTGGTTCCATACACGGAGGAGCGAAAGTAACTTTCGCAACCTACATGCTCGAAGAAGATGCTAGTTTTTGGTGAGACTGGAGCCCAGACTCTTGGAGGCAACGGGTATTGCCATTGATTGGGAGCTATTCAAGGCCCATTTCTACGAGAAATATTTTCCCAAGTTCTCCGAAATACTAAAGACATTGAGTTCATGCAACTCATCCAAGGAGGCATGAATGTCAGCGCAATACACCACCAAGTTTGAAGAACTCATCAAGTTTTCAAGGATGTATCAAGACAACCCTGATGAGTACTAGAAGTGTATCGGAGCCGAGTCGGGGCTGAAGGTCGAGCTCAATGTTGTGGTCACACATTTGGAAATTAGGGACTTTTCCACCCTAGTTAACAAATGCCGCATCATAAGGAAGGATAGAGGAAGTTGAGCATCGCAAGATCTGACACCATTACCAAGAGGCTGGCACCCAAGGTCAACGGTTCAAGAAGAAAAATCGACCCCCGTTCCCATCCCATCAGAAGTCGCAAGGACCGTCAAGGAATTTCTACCAAGGTAGACCAAACAATAACAACAACAACAACAAAGGGAAGGCACTTCAAAGAGCTCCAACAGCACCTCCGAGATCCTACCACCCATTGATATTCCTAAGTATGGCAAGAATCATGGGAGCTTATAATGCAGAGCCGGAATGAGTTTGTTACCGGTGCAAAAGCCTGGGCACATCTCTCAAGGTACGAGGAAGAACTCCCAACTCCCAACCCCAAGCCACAATACCAAGGAAGGGTCTTTCAGTCAATGTCGAGGAGACGGAAACGAAATCTCATGGAAGGTAAGTGTGAAATGTATGGTAGAAACTTAATTGTACTATTTGATTCTTGGCGCCTCCCATTCTTTATATCTCACTCTTGTGTTGAAGCCCTTAAATTGCATCTAGTAGAACTTCCTTTTGATCTCACTATTTCTACCATTTCCTTGGAAAACCTATTAGGACTTATAAATGTTGCTTAACTCTAGTTTCCTGTTGAAAATAGACCTTTTGTTCTAGATTTCATTTGTTTACCTATGCAAGGCCTAGATATGATACTTGGCATGGATTGGCTCAAGGCCAACCATGTATTATAGCTGTCTGAAAACCATCACCTTTCTTCCTAACCCATGTGAACCTAGGAAACCTGTAAGTTTGTACATAAATGTTGTAGAAATGAACTATGGTAAGGGTGAGAGTAAAGGATATGTTCTTTTGGCCGCTACTGATGTAGACTTTGAGCAAAGTATCGATGAGATACCGATAGTGAGAAATTATCCTGAAGTGTTTAGGATGAGATACAGAGTTTCCCCCAAGAAATGGAATTCTCTATAGAATTACTTTGGGGGTAGGACCATATCCATAGCCCCATATAGAATGTCCCCTTTGGAGTTGACTGAGTTGAAAACCCAATTGGAGGATCTTTTGGAGAACTTTGTTAGGCCCAGTGCATCACCACGGAGAGCCCCAATTTGTTTGTGAAGAAAAAAGGACAGGAGTATGAGGATGTGTGTTGATTATAGGTAATTGAATAGAGTCGCAAGTGAAAAACAAGTACCCTATGCTTAGGATTGATGATTTGATGGACCAACTGAAAGGGGCAGTAGTGTTTTCCAAGATCGATTTGAGGTTCGGTTACCATTAGATTAGGGTGAGAGATGAGGATATACCAAAAACAGCCTTTCATACTTGATACGGTCATTTCAGTTTGCGAGTGATGTCCTTTGGTTTAACCAATGCTCCAAGTCGTGTTTATGGATTACATGAATAGGATCTTTAGACCATTTAGATCAGTTCGTGGTAGTCTTTATAAATGACATACTCATCTACTCTAAGACCCACGAGGAGCATGAACGTGACCTAACCATAGTGTTGGAAATCCTAAAGGAAAAAAAAACTATATGCCAAGCTGTCTAAGTGTTCTGGTTGGATAAGGTAAAGTTCTTAGGGCATGTAGTATCCAAAGGAGGAATTGCTGTAGACCCACATAAGGTGGAGGCGGTGATGAATTAGGAAAGACCTACAACGTAACGAGGTTAGAAGCTTTTTGGGTCTAACTGGCTATTACCATAGGTTTATCAAGGGATTTTCCAGATTTCCTTACCCCCTAACCAAGCTGACTGGGAAAGACACCCCTTTCTCATGGACCCTAGAGTGTGAAAAGATCTTTCAGGAGCTAAAGCGCAAGCTAACCTCAACCCTTGTTTTGGTTCTACCTGACCCTAAGTTACCTTTTGAGGTATATTGTGATGCTTCTAGTAAAGGTTTGGGTTGTACTGATGTAGAATAGGCAAGTGGTGGCCTATGCATCTAGGCAACTCAAGCTACACGAGGCAAACTACCCTACCCATGACCTTGAGTTAGTCAGTAGTGTTTGCTCTAAAGATGTGGAGGCACCACTTGTATGGAGTGAGGTTTGAGGTGTTGATCATAAGAGTCTAAAGTACCTCTTTGATCAAAAAGAGCTAAACATGAGGCAAATGAGATAGATGAAGTTCTTAAAGGATCATGATTTTGGGTTGAACTACTATCCGGGCAAACCCAATGTTGTAGCCGATGCTCTAAGTAGGAAATCCTTACAAGTATCCGCTAATGGTTAAAGAGTTGGAGTTAATTGAAAAGTTTAGAAATCTAAACTTAGGAATGACCTTGACCCCTAAGAAAATAAGGGTATGCCATCTTAGTGTGATGAGTGACTTTAGTAGAAGGATCATTCAAGCCCAATAGGAGGATAAGGAGTTTCAAGAGACTTTAGAGGCTATACGTGGAGAAAAGTTGAAAGGTTTTGCACAAGATGCGGAGGGAGTATGGAGGTTTGAAGGATGGATCTGCGTCCCGGCTAGTGGTGACCTTTGAAGAGAAATCTTGGAAGAAGCCCATAAAAGCCATTTTTCCATTCACCCTAGTACCACCAAGATGTACCAAGATTTAAAGAAAATGTTTTGGTGGCCAGGAATGAAGAAGGACGTGAGTGTATAGGTAAGTAAGTGCTAAGTCTCAGAAAGTGAAGATTGAGCACCAAAAGCCCTCTGAAATGTTGCATCCCCCTCAATCCCCGAGTGGAAGTGGGATAGTTTCTCCATGGATTTTGTAACTGGACTACCAAGGACCCAAGCAAACCATGATGCCATATGGGTAATAGTGGATAGGTTGACTAAGTCGGCCTACTTTTTCCTATTAAGGTGACTTATTCCTTGGATAGGTTAGCACAGTTGTATATTCAGGAAATAATAAGGTTACATGGAGTCCATCGACAATAATCTTCAGGCTGTGATCGTGATTTACGTCACGGTTTTGGGGAGCCTTTCAGAAGGCATTTGGCTCAAAGTTGTGCCTAAGCACGGCTTACCACCCACAAACGGACGGCCAATCTAAGAACTATCCAAACCTTAGAGGATATGTTAAGGGTGTGTGTCTTGGACCTAAGAGTTGGGATAAGTACCTCCTCTTAATTGAATTTTCATATAACAATAGTTATCATGCAAGCATTAGCATGGCACGGTATGAGGCCCTCTATGGACGAAAATGTCAATCGCCCTTATGTTGGTGTGAACCCAAAGCATAATCTAATTGGACCTGATGTTGTGAGGGAAACAACGAAGCAAATCAAGAATATTAGTAAGATTCTCATTGCTCAAAGTCGCAGAAAAGCTATGCGGACAACGCGTAAGCCGCTAGACTTTCAAGAAGGGGAACATGTGTTCCTGAGGATCACCGCTACCACAGGCATAGGACGAGTGATGAAAGTAAAGAAATTGAGCCCAAATTTCTTAGCCAGGTTAAACCTTAGCAAAGTGAGGTCTATAGCCCATATAGCCCTAGTCTGTCCAACCTTCACGACGTTTTCATGTCTCCAGTTGAAAAATCAATCTGACCCAAGCCATGTACTCGAGCCAAAACATGTACAATTAAGGGGACGACCTAACATTTAACCTATCACCCATAAGAATCGTTGACTGAGTTAAGCAACTAAGGAATAAGGCTATACCTTTGGTCAAAGTCGCGTGGAGGGAAAACCACAGAACTCATGTGGGAGCTAAAGTAGACATGCAATCCCAGTTCCAGAGTTGTTCTCAGGGTAACGAATTTCGAGGGCGAAATTCTTTTAAGGAGGGGAGTAATGTAACGCCCAGAATTTTCCATGTATAAATGACCAAAACGCCACTACGGCTATTTCACGAACAAAGTGCCAATGGAACCTGGACTTCACCAAAAGGTTTTAAATGATGTTTTTAAGCCATGTTTACCAACTGGTTAAGCCTGGGTAGCCTCAGGGAGGTTTTTGTGAAAAAATTACCATTTTGCCCCTAGCTATGCACATTTTGGGCTTAATGATACAATTAGTAAAACCTAAGCAATATTAGGCTCTAATTAAATATTAGTAAATTCTAATTACTAATCTAGAGTCAAAATAATTTATTAAGGTTAATTAGAACCTAAGATTGCTTAGATACCCCTAATATTTGTTTTAAAAATCAAGATTCCATGACATGGAATCTTGAATAGTGTTTTCTCTTCTCAAATTCCTTAAATCAAGGAATTGTGTTTGTGAAAGGTTTTATATATATAAATTGAGTTTTATTTCACTAATGAAGCAAGACCAACTCCTTAATCATGCTTTGACACCCTTAACTACCCATTAGCTCACCTAAACACTTACAAACTTCTAATCAAAGATACACCTAAATACACCTCTAAACCACAATTAGATGACATATTCCTCCCCTTGGCTGCATGGTATGGCCAAATGACACTCCTCCCCTAATTCATCACATGTTAATTTCTTTACACACAAAGAACCATGCTTCGACCATACCTTGGACCATGCTTTCACTCATGCTTAGCCATACCCAAACCCATACCCATCAAAGATAATTTCGACCATCTTCCCCCAAAGGCCATCCATATGTTTCATTTTCTCTATAAATAGGCATGCATGAAAGCTTATTGAAACCTTTACACACACTTGCAAACTCTAAGCTTTCTTCCCTAAGCTCAAAAATTACTTTCCTCCACCATTTCCTAAACATAACTTCCTTTCTTCCTTTTTCCCCTTTGGCCGAATCCCTTCTCTAAGTTCTAAGAAGATTTTCTTCTCTTTTCACTTCAAGAACCAAGCTTTCTTTGCTTCCCTCAAGCAAACTTTGGTAGGGAGTTGTATTTTAAGTTATGTTCTTGCTTACCAAGTGTTGTTCTTGGATTTAAAATGATGTTTTGATGTTCTTCTTTAGGCTACAACATTTCGGTTTCTCTTTTTCCTTTCTTTAAACATTTCGGCCTTCAGGGCTTTGATGATATCTCATGTTAGCTTGATGATGAGAGTTTCAAGATGATGACTATGAGTTCATCACAATGAAACCTTTAGAGCTTGAGTTTTTGTTTTTACAAAAGCATGCATTGTCACTTAACTAATTAATCTCAAAGCCTACCAATCTTAACCTTAAAGTTGAGATGTGATTTAGAGTAAATACTCTAAGAGGCCTAGAGCACTAAAATAAGGAATTGAATCTTGCATCCATGTTTATATTTCCTTGCCTAGCATGTTTATTATCAAGTTGTCACTTAATAATTAACCTCAAAGCCTGCCTATCTCAACCTTAAAGTTAAGATGTGATTTAGAGTAAATACTCTAAGAGACCTAGAGCACTAAAATAAAGAATTGAACATTGCATTCGCATTTTACTTTCTTGCTTAGCATATTTAGTATATCTCTAGACTTAGAAGTTGTTTTAAATAAAAAAAAGTATAAAGCTTAGTTACTAGAAATGCCTTATTTTATGCTCATGGGATTCTTATGTTTCGGCCTTTTCATTAATTTTCCAGCACCTTTAATTTCTGTTTTGGATGATGTACATGTGCTAAATACCCTGCCTTTTGATGTGATAATTGTTCTTGGCACTTTGGGAAACTTAGTAGTAAAAAGAATTGAAAATGAGAATTCTAGAGCTCCTAAGAACAAGAGTTTAGCATTCTGTTCCAGCACATTTAAAATTATGATAATCAGGTTGTATCATGTTTATTTGAGTAAGAATGACTTAGAGATAGTTTAGGAATTGATTTTAGCATCATAGGAAAAGCCGGTAATGAGAAAGGGTGTAAAACGCCACTTTTAGCACACCGTAAAGCTTGAATTCTCTTATGGCCTATGCTGTCCAACTTTGGTTAATAATGTTCTTGAGCTAACTAATTAATGGTAATGGTGATTATAAACCCCTTAGATGCATAAGAAACTAATTTGACAATTAGAATTACCGGTTTTAGAAGTTCGGTTACTAAAGGCACATTTATGTGATGATGTTTTCCTTGATGCTTTAGAATGTTGAATTTATGTGCTATATGATGCTATGTGAGTACTTGATATTTAAAGATAGAATCCATCATGTTGCATGTTATAAGTTTCTTTTGAAAACATTGGAAATGCTTATGCATGAGTTATGAGAAAATGCTATGATGATTATGAGTTATGTTTTGCATCATGATGTAACTTGCTAAGACTTAAGGTGACTAATAAACATGAGAAAATGATCCTTTGGACCCATCAAACTATAGGTGGTGAAAAGGTGATTATTGCCCCCTATCCCATACTTTGAAATTGGGACTTTAACGTATCAAAAAGGATAAGTATATGCTGGTGACGACTAGTAAGGTATGAGCTCATAACCTAGAAGTACTCTCAAAAGGGTAGAGTAATAGGGTGGCCCAAGATATGATGATGAATTAATTTTAAGTCACTTAAAGAACCAAGAAATGTCATTCATGAATCATGTTCTACGCATGTCTTATTTTGCTATGATGAAAGATGTATGATAGAAAGTTAAGCATTGCATGCCATAAAGAAGTATGATGCATTACAAGACGCATGATAAAAGGAATGGACCTCATCAATGGATGTTTTAGAACTTAATAAATGAATCTTTGTATGCTCACTATTTCATAATGAAACTTGAGGTCCCTGAAGATGATGATGATGTCACTTTAGATAGGAGATTGCCCTCCTGAGAATTCTTTAGCAAGATTCTCACTCCTTTCTTCTTTCCCATCATTGTCTTTAGATTCTGATGGTGACATTCATAGTGTTCATTAATACCCCCACCTGGGAGGTACATTTTGATCCTAGACAGATAGTATTATTTTGAGGGACGTTGCGCCGTTAGAGTTTTCATGTTCGTAGGACGTCCATTCACACACCCCGTTCCTAGCTACCGATTCTCTCCGACATCCCCCTATGGCGATGACATGGTCTTCGAAAGGCACACACGCATAATGAGAGGATTCTATGCATGTAGCCCTCTGCATCTGCTATTCGTGACTTTCCAGACTATGTCCCTCATTCGAGGCACTCTGAGATGGACTTGTCAGAGGACACACCCACTCATATGTACTCCGAGAGTTCTGCCCCTACTCCCCCACGCATGCGGGAGGGTAGTGGAGATAGTGGTTCAGCCGAGGTTAGCACGGAGACCATCCATGCATCCCCGGGATGAGAGACACAGCACGTAACCCCTCCCGATGGGGTCCACTCATGGATTGGTTACGTTCCACCTTTTCAGGGTGGCGCCATAGAGTTCTTGGAGGCTTTTAGTGCACACACACTACTAGCTTAGGATAGCTTCTTTTGTGTTGAGGGTATCTATCATAGGTGCACTAGGTGGGTATGTTTTCCATTGTATTTTCCTTTTCATGTATTTGCTATTATGATGATATACGAACTTAACTCACCTTTCATGGGTGGGTAGTTTATTTATATAAGTATGGTGTGCTTATGGATGATCTTTTATGGAGCCTATATGATGTTTCTATCTATGTTATTCTATTACATGTTCCGCTCTATGTTAACAATCGCTAATGTTATGTGCGGCTCATTTTTCAATTATGTTTCAAAAAAAAAAATTGGCTCATATTTTCCTCAAGTATTTTTAAGTATGATTAAAGAACTGAAACAAAGAGTAATATCTAATAATCAACTGGAATACATCAGTTAATTATTAGGATGTTACATTATATATGATCATTGGATTTACTTTCTCGAATTCTGACATAAACCTATTCCTAGTCAGGTTTACTTCCCCGACTCAATTCAAGGGTAGTCAGGTTTAGCAAACATAATCTTATGCTTTTCTTGCATATGAGCAATTGTAATAACCATTCATATCTATGTATGCCTAACCTCATCCATAAGTTCACATGCTCAATTATTCATGTTCATATTCTTGTGCTCATGTCATACTAGTAAGATGCCATTATTTCATCAATTCAAAGCATCAATTCATTTGCAGCACAATGGCAAATTTCACATATTCATAGCATAATTTATTTGCATACCAAACAATAAATTCATAGGCTATAAAAATTTTCTAGGACACTTCAATGTGTCCACAACCCAAAAATTTCAGAGCAAAAAGAGTTCTCTAACTATGTTAACAAAATTAGACAAATTTAGTGCTCAGAAACCACTTAATCTCACTAAGAACCTAAAATTCATAATTTTTAACCCTAGCAAATGATTGAATCAATTCAAACCAAAAATCACAGTTACACTTAAAGATTTTATAAACACTCAGTAAAACTTTCAAAGGAAGATTCAACTATTTGCTATGGTATAAAATTTAGACAAATTCAACTTGATTCTAATAATCCAGGCAACATAGGTACACTTGGTTCTTGATTTTTTTAAAGCATTAGGACTCAAAATCAGAGCTCAAGAAAATTTTTTGAACTACCTTAGGGTGTTAGTTTCAACATATAATTTTTATAGCTAATAAAAACATCTTCACATACATCAAAAAATTCATGATTCATAACCTGCCGGTACAAATATGAGAATTCCAGCACATGATTCAAAACTTGTTTTGCCATAATGGGCTTTCTAACATCATCCAAACACTCCACAAAAACTCATACATCAATATCCAAATATCATCAACCAATACAATGAAAAATATTCAGCCAAATCAGTAAGAAAATCATAAAAATAGATTTGAAGTAAAAGAGGTTTAAAATGCCCTACTTTGGTGGCTTTAAGGATCTTGGCTCCAAGGATGATCCAAGAATGGTTTCCTTCACTTCAAAGCCTTCAAACCCACACTAAATCCTTCCTTTGGCAGCAGATTGTGAGCTCTCAAAGTATAAAAAGGTTATGGATTCAAATTCTAATCAGTTAGTTTAGTAGATTATGGAGAGTAAAACAAGTTTTGTGAAGAGAGTTTGTGGTTTTAGTGACTTTGAGCTTATGTTTTTGAAGCTTAAAGTTTGTTAATGGAGGTTTGAGAGAAAGAACAATGGAAAGGGCTGTCTTTTATGCCTCTTGGCCGAAAATGATGATGGTGGGGTGATAAGGTTGGTGGCTTTGTATTTATCCTAACTTAGTTTGAGCATTTATGTTACATAAATGCATATCTTTTTCAAAAGAAAGAATAGATTGGATGCCTAGGATTTAATCTTGTAATTCAAGATTATATCTTAGCCTTCCACTTGTCTTGAATGGATATAGATCCTCCATTTGTAGTGATTAAATCATCTTTCAATGTTAGAAACCGCACACCGAAATTTTACCAAACGGATGAGATATTGGTTCCAAAGTAAAATATAATAAATGAAAGGCCATGATTGAAACTTACTTTCAAGTTTCAATCTTTGCCATCCACTTGGCATAAAGTGGTTGGTAAAGGTTACTTGGCCGCTAAGTAACTTGTATAGCGTTAAAAACCGCACATCAAAACTCTACCGAATGGGTAAAACACGTACCCAGGTAATCAAACATTACCTGAAAATTAATTCTAGGTATAACTTCTCATTCCTTATCATTTCTAACCTTAACCCTCTCTTTTCTTAGTCCCAGGCATTTCCTAGTCCCAAGATCTGGGTTTCGTGTAACACCCTAATAATTAACCCAATACGACTAGGTCGTATATGATTAATTACTAGATTTTACTCTTTGCTTCAGTTATTTAACCATACTTTGAAAATATTTAATGAAATTATGAGCAATTTTTTTAAAATATGATTGAAAACATGAGCTTCGCGTAGCGTGAATAATAATCGAGATAAAGCGGAAACCAACGGGCATATCATGAAAACACATCATATTGGCTCCATCATATGACATCCATAATTACATAACACATAGATATTGTTGCGCGACAAGTTAGGCTAGGTGTAGTCAATCAAACAAAACATAAATAGAATATGGATGGAAGAACATCCATTAACGGCACCTAATAATAATAATACCCAAAAATAGGGATGGATACTGAGCTCACGTGCAAGGTTTAGCGATACGTTTCTTCAAGGATGATAAGCGTTCACAAGCTCAAGTGTATCTACCAGGTGAGAGCATCAACGAAAATCACGAACATCACATTTTCTTTTTCTGAAGACGAGATGGAAAGAAAGAAAGAAAAAGAGGAAGTGAGAAACTTATAAAAGAATCTCAGTAGGGTACTCACCTCATATGTATCGTGTCATCATCATCGTCCTCAGGTACCTTGGGTTATTATGAAATAGTGAGCATGCTAAGATTCATTTATTAAGTTAGAAATATACTTTACCGAGGTCTGTTAGTTTTAATCATGTGTCTTGTAATGCATCATAAACTTAGCATGGCATATTTATAATGAACTTTTCCTATCATATATCTCATCAGCATATCATAATAACATAGCTATGCATAAGACCACATCATATTCCTCCTCATCATATCATAAATACTATGCATATAAGAACATCATAATCACATAATACGTTACTTAGTTCCTTAGGTGACTTAAAGTTAGTTTCATCATCATTTTCCTGGGCCACCCTATCTCCACCCTTTTGGGAGTAATCTAGGTTATGAGCTTATACCTTACTAGTTATCACTAGAATATACTTATCCCTTTTGATAAGTTAAAGTCTCAACTCTACCCTTTTGAGAGAACGGGCTAGGGGGCAAGAATCACCTTTTCACCACCTATAGTTGATGGTCCAAAGGATCATTTCCTCATAATTTTAAGTCACCATTAAGTCTTTGCATGTTATATCATAATGCAACTCATCATTCATAATTATCATGACATATTCTCATATTTCATGCATAAGCATTCTCATTGTTTGCAACAGCAACTATAACATGCAAGCCATGAAATCATTCAATAATATTAAATTCTCAATAGGCATTACATCATCATATAAACTAACATTCCAAAGCATCAAAAGATGTCATCTAAAATTCTAAGGTAAAGCTCCCTAAACAATCGAACTCTAAAATCGGGTAACCTTAATTATCAAACTAATTTCTTACGTATCTGAGGGACTCATTACTATTATTACCATTAATTATAAGCCTTAAGAACATTATTAAACTATATGATGCAGTAGAAAATCTTTCTCAAGGTTTTACGTGTGCTGAAGTTGCGTTTTAACCCCTTTTTCTTTACCGGCTTTCCCTATGAAGCTAAAATTAATTACTAAACCAATTATGAATCATTTTCACTTATCTAAACATAATAAAACCAGATTCTTATAACTTTTAAGGGTTCTGGACAGAATGTATAAATTCCATTCTTTAGAGTTCTAGAAATCTTGCTTTTCAAGTTTTCTAGTTGCTAGTTTCATTTTTTAGTGTTCGAGATAAATCCTATACTAATTGTTACCAAATTTTTCGTGGCTAACCAATCTTAGACAGAATTATAACATACTAAAACAGATTTGGCAGTGACTAAATTTAAAGGGATAAAAAACTAGCTAAGTTCTAGTTTTACGGTTGTTTTATGTAGCTAGTTTCTCTTCTAACATGCATAGAATTGTTCCTCAACAATAAACATATCAAATCATCATCATACAGTAGTACTAAACTCAGATTAGTGGCTGAATCATGAACCTCACATAATTGCTTAAAATCACATTTTTAAGTACAAGTAAGATACTAGTATCCCATAAAATCTTTGCAAAGCCTTAAAACTCTTTTAAAAACTAATTCTTTTTGTTACTTTTGAAAGAAATTTTAGAACTAAATCAGTAGCTTATTTAAAATCACTTTAGGCCTACCTTAATCATGAGGGCGATTTATACATTGAAAGAATCTTCACGATTAAAATTTTCACTTAAGATAAAAGGAGCAAGTCTTGAGCTTTAGAGATTTAGGTGATAACTTGGAAATATAAACATGATATGCAAGACTTGAAATTTTAAACATGATGTGCAGGTCATTCTATTATATTCAAGAACTAAGGTAATTTTCTTGAAATATAAATATGATTATGTAGCTTGGAAATTTAAACATGATGCAGGAGCTTGAAATAAATAGAAACTGGAGGTGTAGTAGTCCGCTGGACAAGTGAAGAGAAAAGAATCTTAATAAAAGAAAAATAAGAAACCGGAGCAGCGGTAGTTCGCACTGGACCGGTGAAGAAAGAAATTCTTATTACATCTTATTAAGCTCCAAACTCAAGACTTCTTAAAGAATGAATTCTTTGAGTCCAATAATCTTAAGGAAATTGAAAGTGAGCTTTAGAGTTCTTATTACCATGGTTCCAACTTTGCTTGTGATACTTGGGTAAGTCTTTGAGCTCTAGAATTCTTAGGTGATGACATAATAATAAACATGCCATGTGTTGATTCTTTTAGCCATTATAAAATAAAGTGAGAGCATAAAATAAATATGAGATGCAACATTTTATCATCTTTAAAGATTAAGTGACAACTTGAAACATAAACATGAAATGCAAGCTTGGAAATTTAAACATGAGAAATGCAAGTTCATTTATTTATTCTTGAATTTAGTGATAACATTGAAAGTAAACATGATTGTGCAAGGCATAAACATAAACATGGATGCAAGTTTATTTTATTTTCTTTACTAGAGCTTCTTCAAGACTTTAAAAGAATTATAATTTCAACCCAATATATATCTTGGCAAGACAAAGTGAGCTTTAAAGATTTCATTATTAAGCTATCCTAGAAAACTTTCTTAGGCCTTGGCCAAAATCAACTGGAAAGAAAAAGAGAAGTTCAAGAGTCATCTAGAAATGAAAAATTGTTAAACATCATTAAAAACAAAGCTTAACAAGAAATGAAACATAAGTGTCAATATATTTTTCAAATTCTAAACTCAAGAATTTTATCATAAAAACATAGTTGCTTCAAAACTTTGAAAACTAATGAAACCTTCAAGTTTTAGAGGTTTATTATAACATCCTCCCAAGTACAACCCCATCCTTAAGTCATGGTATTATACTCAAGAGTTGTTACTTATATTATGCGGACCTTTCTTAATTATCTATAATAAGGGTCGATCAAATACGTGTTAACTAACTCGTGGTTCTATGAGATATATAGCTAGAAACAACTTATTTATTTAATACAAGTCAAGTACAAAAGGAAGCTCTTCTAAGGGCTTTACAGTACATGATTATCTCTTATGTTTCCAGACATATACATACACTTAAGTACAAAAAAAAAAAAAACACAAGTTCTGCTACTAACTACTTGCAAAATCCACTTGATCTTCTCCTGCGCAGCCTCACCGTCTTCTAGATCAACCTGGGGCGACACGGAAAAACAAATACATAGGGGTGAGAATTCTAAAATTCTCGTAGGCGTCCCCAAAACATATACTGAAGTTCATGTCATCGTTCCAGCCCAAGCCACTTCGATTTACTTAACAAAAGGTGATCATGCATTACATAATGACTATTCATTTTAAAGTTCAAAATCTATCTTTTCGAAGTGGGTTACTTTTAAGAAAAACCAATCACTTAATACACACCTACCGTCAGCTCATACTCATAGTAAGTTATGGCAACCAAGAAGAACCAATATACACAAATATGTATATGCCCAATGTAATGAAATTCATCTTTGATTTTCCTTGATGAATCAAAAGTATCACATCCCTCTCTATTTGCCTTCGACAAACCAAAAGGATCTCAATCCACTCCATTTGCCTTTGACAAGTCAAAAGGATCTCACTCACTCTATTTGCCTTTGACAAGTCAAAAGGATCTCATGTGTCATTATTTGCCCTTGACAAGTCAAAGAGGATCTCATGTTTCATTATTTGCCCTTAACAAGTCAAGGATCTCAAGTTTCTTGGGATCATAGAATTTAATTCGTACATCATTCATTGCATGCATAAAACACATACAGGCATCCATTCACAACGAAATTCTCATTTGTATCTTATAAATCAACCTTTTAAATTATCTAGTATGCATTCATATGTCACAAGACATACAGCCAAAAAGGTAACATCAAGGTCTCATGTCATTCTAGAACCAAAAATTCCATTACTTCATCAATTCAAACATTGTTGCATTTCCAGCATAATGGCAGATTTTACACCATTGTAACACGAATTATGTTGCCCCTCAAACAATCAATTCAGAGGCTATAAAAATTACCCAAGAATTTTCAATGTGTCCACAAGGTCCCATAAAAATTTCAATACAAACGAAGCTCTCTAACTCCTTCCATAAATTGTACAAATTCAGTGGTCAGGGACCACCAATTCACAGCTTAGACTAAAGTTCTCATAATTTTTCACCCAAGCAAATGATTGAACCAATGCACAATAAAATTCACAGTGATATTTCAATATGTTACTAACTTCGTGTAAAAATTTCAAAGGCTAGTTCAATACTTTGCTATGTTAATAAAATCAGACAACTTTATTGCTTCAGTTTCAATAATGGTCAGCATCCTGCCTCATTTCGGTTTCTGATTTTTCTGAGGCATCAAACATTAAAACTAACACCCAAGGAAATTCATATAGTTATTTTAAAATGTCAACTACAACATATAATTTTTGTAGTCACGAAACCACCCACAAATATGTCAGAAAATTCGGTATCAATTCTCTTGGGACGGTTTGAAATCCAGCAGCCTAGTTCAAATTTCTTTTGGTGGAAACTCATTTTTAACACCATCCAAGCCCATCACCAAAATTCACACATCAATAACAATATAACATCAACCAAATAAAATGAAAATTTCGGAATAAAACTAAGCAGAACAGATCAGTAAAAATTTCAAGAGAAAAGACCATAGAAAACCCTACTTGAGAGCTCTTGAGCTCTATGCTCCAAAGGATACTCTAGAATGCTTTTGCTTCACTTCAAAGCTTCCCCACCAACATCAAACCCTTCCTTTAACCTCTGATTGTGTGCCCTCAAAGTTGGAAAAAGTGATGGATTCAAATTATAATCGGTTAGATTTGTAGGTTATGATGAATAGAATAAGTTTAGTGAAGAGAGTTTGTGGTTTTAGTGACTTGGAGCTAGGGTTTTGCAAGCTTGAAGCTTGTTAATGGAGTTTGAGAGGAAGAACAATGGAGGAAGGGTTCTTAAGAGGTCTGGCAAATATTATGATGAAGGGAAATGATAAGATGTTGATATTTTGAGTTTAGGGCAAAATACATAGAATTTTCAAGTCCAAAATGTTTTCTTTGAAGATAATTATTGTAATTTTGTGCAATTCCTATTGGTTAGTCATAAAGGTGTAATTGTGTGGCACATCTCAAGCCACACACTTGTCTCCTTAGGTGGCAACTTGCTCAAGTTTCATTTGTGTAAGACTGCACGGAAATCTCGAACGGGTAAACACCATACCGATTAACAAATGTACCCGAAAATTAATTTTAAGTATAAAATTATCATTCCCAGATATTCCTAACCTCATTCCCATGTTTCCCTAATTTCAGCACCTGGCCCGAATCTAGGGTTTCATGCCTAGAGCAGTGGGCCCACAAGGTTACTATTCAGGCCCAAAAATTTTTTTTTTAGGTGATTGGGCCCGCCTCATCATTGCTAAACTATTATATTTTTGAAATTACGATTAATAAAGCTCAAATTAATTTTTAATTAAATTTTAGGTGTTACATTACATGTAAGAAGACGGAGCGGAGGTGATTGCCAGATACGGAAGCACGGACAGAAGCGGCTCCTGCCTCCAAGCGGAGGGTACATGAATGAACCGATTACACACCCGAATGAGAGGGATCCTGAGTCTGTATAGGTATGGGATTATACAGTTAAGGGGGCTTATATGAATTGATTGGTACTACCTATGCCACAAAATGCATCTTTCTTCGGTAGCCTGTAGCGAAGAACTACAGTTAGCGTGCTTGACTTGGGGTAATTTTGGGATAGGTGACTCCTGGAAAGTTCCCAGGATGCGTGTGAGTGAGGACAAAGCCTAAACTGGAAAGACCAGTGTTGGTTTGTGGGGATAGTTATCAATCCATAAGGCGCAGGGGATGTTACATCTATCTTGTGAAGGCTTTGCAACCAACACTCAAGAACCTCATCATCAAACCATGGTCTCATCATTACAAAGGCCACAAGCAGAAATATACAAGAAGAAAAGGAGAAGGAAAACCGAAATATGAAGCAAGAAGAAAGTACATAAGATCATCATTTTTAACCAAGAACAACACTTATCAATACTTGAAATTAAGCTTAAAAACAACTCCCTACCAAATTTTATTTGAAGGAATGGAAGAGAACTTGGTTTCTTTGAGTGAAATGAAAGAAAATCTCCTTGAAAAATTGATGCTAAAGTTTCAGCCAAGGGAGGAAAGAATGAGAGCTTTTGGTGTTTGTAAAACCTAGAAATGTGTAACTATGATTCAAGGTTTCTAACACTCCTCAAGTATGACTATTTAGAAGAATTCAAGCTCATAAATGGACAAGAGGAGGAAGCATAATTGGCGGATTTTTCATGGGAACAAAGGGAGGAAATCATTTTTGTTTAAGGCATGTTTTATGCCATGTTTTAAGGAATTTTTGGCTTTTTCTTTACATGAAGCTTTGTGCCAAATTTGACAAATTTTTGATGCATTGTGGCGCCAATAATTTGGCCATTACAGCCACAAGGAAGAGAAATTTGTGTGTTCCATGTATTATGTGGGTGTAGGTAGGGTATATTTGCAAATTAGAGAATTTGCAATTAAGGGCTTAGGTGAATTATAAGCAATTTAGGTGTTTTTAGCAATTTTAAGTTCTAATCAATCTAAATAAATAATTTTGACTCTAAATTAATAATTAGAATCTAATAACCTTTAATTTGAGCCTAATATTGCTTTGGTTTCGCTATACGAATCAAAAATCTCTAAATTCGCAAAACTACACAAAGATAGAGGCAAAAACATTCCTCAAACTCTTCAGAGGCCACCAAGCTTAACCATTAACCAATAATAGCTTAAAAACATCTTTTAAAACATTTTAGTGAGGTTCGGCTAAGTGGCATGCAATTCGAGATTAAAACACCGCATGGCGTTTGGTCATTTCGCAGCGTCGAAACTCAAAATAAATTCTCTCCCTCTATTAACACACATAACACAAACAATCTTTTTTATCGTAAAACATCCCCTTTAACGGGCGAGGACTCACGATCCTCATTTCTGAGTAAAATAACCTCAAGGGCATTTTGGTCATTTTACACGTGCAGAAATTCGGGGTTTGCGACTCGCACAAAATTGCTCCTAACCCTTCTTCTAATGTTATATCCATTTTTGAGGATTGTTTGGTCTCAAATTTTATGTAAGAATTACCTAGAGTAATTTGGTAATTTCTAACGAGGTAAAAATCGGGAGCGTTACATTCGGTCTACGGAATAGGCCGTGGGCTCGTAAGGTTACTATTCACCTCGGCCTGAAATTTTTTAACACATCCGTTGGGCCATCGTCATCATTGCTGAACTGTTCATTTTTTTAAATTCCGATTAACAAAGCTCAAATTAATTTTTAACTAATTTTTAGGGTGTTACATGCTGGACTCCCTCATAGGTTGTGTCACCTGTGGCCTCTCTATCTACCTCACTTCCACATCCTGGAACGGTAAGGCAGAGTCGCCTGAAGAATGCTTGGGAAGGACACTCTTCCGATGGATGCAACCATAGGTAAGTGATGGGGTGATTGGGGTGTGTAACTGGGAAGTCACGGATGACAGATACAACAATGTGGCATGAGGAAATTGCTTTGCACGCGATGGGCACACTCAAAAACAAAATCATAGATAAAAGGGGTGGCGTGAAGACCAAAAGCTGGTCACTGGAGAATGAAGGACGGTAAGAAAATGAACAGGCAAACGATAGTGTACCTACAAAATGATAAAACTAGTTGGTAGGGTCGAAATGCATCTCCTAGGTGGGAGCATCAACGTAAATCATGACGTGGCCATCACCCTCTGAAGACGATATGGAAAGAAAAGAAGAAATGAGAAACCTGAACAATCGCGGGAGGACTCTTGCTTCCAAACATGTGTCATCATCTTCGTCTTAGAAAAACGTGGACATAATAAGGTTCATTTATTAAGTTGAAAAGCCATTAACCGAGTTCGTGTCTTTTAGCATGATTCTTAATGCTATGAATGCATCATACCTCATCATAAATTCATATCAATGCCATATGAAACACATTACAAGAATCACAATAAATCAATATAACGGAAAGAGCATAAGCTATCATAACTTAATCTTTCCTCTTTAATATCTTAGGTGACTTAACTTTCTTGTTTTTCTTCTAAAGGCCACCCTACGACTTTCTCCTCATGAGAGTTCTAGGTTATGAGCTCATACCTAAGTAGTTGTCACTAGTCTAATGCGGGATAGGGGCATGGATCACCTTTCATAAACATTAATTTTTAGAGTCTAAAGGATCATCTGGGTCATTCCCATAACCATTAATTCTTGGAGTTTGAAGGATCCCCTTATTGGATTGCCTCTTATAACCATTAATTCCAAGTCTAGAAGGTCATTTCCATGTGTCTTATGTCACCTTTTATCTTCACATGTTATTTAGAGATGCGAACATAAGCATACGGCCATAGCCATCATCATAACTCATGGTTCAACATTTTATGTACAAGAATAAAATTGAAACAAGAAAAGGGAATAAAATTTTAGGAAAAATTAATTTTGACTTGATAGTTGTAGCTACGCCGACGTATCCTCTGGTGCAATGAAGAACTCAAAGCCACGTCGTTCTAAATAAATATTTATTGGTTGATTGACTCCATTTTCTTTGAAAATGAATTGAGAAATATCAAAAACCTTTAAGCTAAAATATTCTAGAATATAAAGTTAATAAGTCATAGCGGCTCAATTAATCCTAAAAAAACAATTCATCAATACAAAATTCACCAAACATCAAATAAATTATTACATCACTTTCTTAAACCACTTTATTTAATTTCGCTCAAATGATTTAAAATGATTGTTAAGAAAATATCAACAACTTCCCGACCCCTTTTTTACAAAATAGGAGCCCCAAAAGCCCAATCTGGTTTCAATAAAAGAATTGGTCCCAAAAAAAGTTCCTAAAAAGGACACTAGCCCATCAATGTTTTTATTATTATTATTATTATTATTATTTTACCAAGTGTTTCCCTTCCTTTTTTTTTTAAGAAAATGGCAGCCCAAAATCCCAAATCCATGTTCAACCTTTGTCCTAAACATTTTTAATAAAACAAACACAGCCTACACTTCCCAAAAACGATCCTAAAAAAAAAATCCAATATCCCCCTAAAAAATATGAATCTTGATAAAAATATAACCAAGCCCAATATCCCTACCCTAACAAAAATCTGATCCTAAACAAGTACCCCAACCCTAATTCCCCTTATTTCAACATGACAAGAAAACGGGATAGAGGTTGGAAAGGGACATTGGGCGCGTGTGGCTGAAGTGGGAGAGACCAGCCCAAGACGGTGCTAGAAGGAGGCGTGGGCCTGGATGATATGTAGGAGATAAAGAGGGGAAAAGGCAAGTGTGACGATGGCAGGAAGGCGACCAGTCACGCGGTGATAGACAGTTCACCATAGGCCTGGACGGCAGCATGAAGGACGTTCCTCCAGTGCTCGCCTGTGAAGCACGACGGCGAAGAAAAAAAGCCATGGAGGAGACTGGCTAGAAGTCGGGCACGGCAGCTTGAGAGCTCATCGTCGCCGGGCGCGCGGTGCAAGTGTGACCTCTCTTCTTCTCATTCTCTCATTTTTGTTTCAACTTCTCTCTATTCATACTCTATTGGTTTGGTTGATGTTTGTTCATGGTTTTGAGGGTGATATGGGATGTTGATGATGGTCCTAGATCTTAATTTTCCAATTTGGTTTATAAATGGCACCTGGAACAAGCATAAATATAGAATGAATTGAATTTTTGATTGCTTACTTCTTGTGTCTTGATCTCCCCCAAACTTTAACTCTCTATAGTTTCTTTGTTTTCAACAATTAGACGTGAAGTGCTAATGATGAAAATGTGGTGAGAAGGAAGAGACTAAGGTTGATAGATGATGACGATGAATGCGAGGTTCATCGTCTCTAAGGGGTTCCTAGCCTCCTCAAATACTGATGCTCCCTGACCATACTTTGATAATCAATCTTTGATTCCATGCGGTTCATGGAATAGGGAGCCATGCTAACTTGTCTCCCATGTGCTGTAGTTTGAATATTTCATTAGCTAAGCATAGAGCCCATCTTCATTGCAGGAGTGCAGGGAATGGAGATGAATGTCGTGGCCCACTCCTTCTTGTTTTCATCTCTTCCTTTTGTAACTTAATGTTACTGCCCATCATAACTATTTTTATATTACTTGTGTAACTTGGCAAGGAATTAGAGATAATGACTAGGTATAGTGTTGAAGTAAAAAATTTCATAAATCAGCAATGTAGCCATAAATATAAGAAAATATATGTCACTATGCTAGTACTAAGTGAAACAAATATGAAATAATCATCATAATCACACATATGCTAAAGCTTGCCCTGCAATGAATATGTTTAACAGTTAACCACCAACAATGGAAGTGTGATAGTGTGCGTACCGCGCCTAACAACCAAAAAGACAACAAATGTGCATTATAAATGATCATGTGTATATATCGATAATATCATAAAAGCGTGTGTTTATGTAATCTAGGATATTTTATGTACCCACCAATGTGTACACATGGCATACTATGGTGTTGTGAATAAATTCTTGAAATGTTAAAACCATGTATTGTTGTCTTATACATACGACTAAGTAATGTTCCAAAACAATAGATCCTGTGAAACCATCCATTAACATAATTATGCAATTAGAAAACATAAGTTACATGTTGTTATGTCTTATGTGTATGGTATTATTGCTTGCGGTATCAAACATTTCTAAAATCTGTTATATAAATTTTGTTTTTCACATAATATCGCTATAGAAGTAAGGTGTATGCTATACAACGCAAAGTTCAAACAGCTAATAAGCATAATAATATACTAGATGATTAAAGAATCAGTAAATTTAGCTTCATTTGCTGCCTATTTGGGTTATGTTGACATTGGATTTTTGTGCGATTAGTTTGTTAGTAACATTTTTACTTCTTTTTATGTTTATCAATTATTATTTTATTTATTTATTTATTTTACAATGCACACGACTTTAAAGCAAAACTTACATTTTTTCGAGTAATTACTTTTCATTCAAGTGTTCAAAGGAAATGAATGAAGAGACTATAAAAGAAGTTTGTGCATTATAAAATATGCAAATTTTGGATTTTCTTATATAACTTAACTCAATTAGTTATAACTCAAGATTAGTAAGTAAAATTAATTTACCTTTCATTGTCATCCAAAATATATCTCCCTCAAATCATCAAACTAACCCCTTGAGAATAGCCCAACTCACGTTTCCTGGATCCCGGGCAAAATGACCTCAAGGGTATTTTTTAATTTTTTGTTTTTTTGCACGATCACAAAGGGGTTATAGAAATCACTTATGATTGATTGGCTATATGTGCTTTATAACATGCATTTGGAAAAAGGAAGGTAGATGATGCATATATATGGTAAGGGAGAATGTATGAACTTCAATCTTGCATGGTCTAACATATGGACAAAAAAGAAACAAGACTTATGCTAAATGAGGGAAGGAAAAAGAGGAACTTTCTTAGAGATATTATGAGTCGGAAGATACGTATTAGCTAGGAATAAGATTGTGTGTGATTTGGATGATGAAAAAATGAAGCCAATGACCATGTATAGGAATTAGTTTAGTCCTCAATAGCGCACTATTTTTCCACGTGTGGTGTCATCCACTATAGATACCATTTGGTATGAACTAAGTCTTTTCTATGTCAATGAAAAGAAAAATGCATGGAATTGAGTTCTATGACAAAAAGTAAAACCAAGGCACTTTAAGACAACTCACTGCATATATGATGTGCATCCTCATGTTATTCTGAATTGTCCCTAGGTTGACTTCCTGTATGTTTGAACATTATGACATATGTGCATTAATTGATTGAATGCTAAAAGAAACTCACTTTAGAGCTATGATTTTGAACTTTAAAAATGAATCTTTTTTATGTAATGCATGATCACATTTTCTTAATAACGAAGTGGTTGGGATGATGATAGTGACATTTATCATTGTGTATTTAGGGATACCCTACTAAAAATCATAAAATTCTCACCCCCTATGTATTTGTGTTCCCATGTTGTCTCCAGGTTGATCAGGAGAACAACGAGGTTACTACACGAAAGAAACTAGAATTGCTATATGTGGCAAGACAGGGATAAGGCGGGAGTAATCACGATGCGAGAAGGCACAGACAAGGAGTGGCTCCTGCCTCCAAGCGAAGGGCGTGCATGAATGAACCGATTACACACCCAAATAAGAGGTATCCTGAGTTCTATAGGTATGAGACTATATAATTAAGGAGGGCTTATATGAATTGATTAGTCTACCTATGCCACAAAGATGCATCTTTCTTTGATAGCCCATCACGAAAGAACTCCGAGGTAAGCGTGCTTGACTTGGGGTAATTTTGGGATAGGTGACCTCCTGGGAAGTTTTTCAGGAAACGTGTGAGTAAGGACAAAGGGCTGGAGCATCTGTTAGTTTGTGGGGGACGTCGTCAATCCATAAAGCGCAGGGGATGTTATTTTGGTATCAGAGTAGTTTGGTTCTCATGGAGTACTGAGGATTGGACTGACTATGCTTCTTAAGCATAATGCGGTAGTTATGTCATGTGTAGTTTCTTGGTTGATAGAATGAGCTATAGGATAGAGATGCATGAAAGCATGTGTGTGTTTGTGCCATAGTAACTAGCTTACTAAACATGAAGTATTGAGCCTACACCTCTCCAAGTACAGGGTGTGGTTCAGGGATGAACTCAGCAGAAGCTGGTGGGCATGTAACAGGATAGAGGCGGGAGTAATCGTTCGTCCGAGAGGCACGGACAAGGAGCGGCTCTTGCCTCCAAGCGGAGGGATACATTAATGAATCGATTACACACCCAAATGAAAGGGATCTTGAAGATTCTGTATAGGTATTGGACTATCCATTAAGAAGGGCTTATATGAATTGATTGGTATTACCTATGCTACAAAGATGCATCTTTCTTTGGTAGCCCATTATGAAAGAACTCCAGTTAAGCATGCTTGACTTGGGTACTTTTGGGATGGGTGACCTCTTGGGAAATTTTCCTAGGAAACATGTGAGTGAGGACAAAGCACGCTGAAAAGACTCGTGTTGGTTTGTGTGGAAGGTCAATCCATAAAGCGGGCAGGGGATGTTACACTATAGTTTAGTGGCTGAGACTTGTACCTATAGTACTTACTTATATGTATATGTTGCAAGTGTAATGAGAACCGATGTATAACAAAGCTCATAGAAGAGCTTCCTATTGTACTTGACTTTGCATTCAATAAATGTTTTGTTTCATTGTTATATATTTTAATAGAATGATGAATTAGTTATGGTACGAATCAATGGACTCGCTATAGATATTTAAGGAAGGTCTACTGAATTATAAGTTATA
>JAMLFY010000100.1:0-71416 GCA_030441495.1 Dalbergia oliveri
CGAATTTCCTTTCCTTTCTTCCTCAAAGGTTTCGATTTTCTCTTCCTTTTTCTTGGATGATTTCGGTTTCTTTAAGCTTTGTTTCAACAAGGTTTGCTAAAATGAAAAGTAGATCACAAAAGTTTTGATAAAGAAAATTAATCCCAAGTTTTCAAAGAGCTCTAAGCTTACCTTTGCCAACCTTAAAGTTGGTCGGCCGTTCTAAGAGTTTTACTCTAGATTGAAGCCCATGAGCAATAAAATAAAGAATATGACTTAGTTCTTATGTGTTTTATTTAGACAAAGTGTTGAGCTTTGTATTTATTTTCTTAAGCTTGATGATGAAGTTCAAACCTTAAGACTTCCTTGAAGTCTAGGTGCTAAGAACTCTAAAGCTTGCCTTATGATACATAATGGGTTGAGGTTTTATTCCTTTAAAGTCTTGCAAAGAGCTCTAGCTAAGATCTAAAATAAGATGCATTCATGTTTACTTTATGCCTTGCATAGCATGTTTATTTTGATGTCATCACTAAGTTCTCAAGACTAATTAATTGGACTTGCACTACCATGTTTAAATTTCAAGCTTGCATCTCATGTTTACATTTCAAGTCATCACTTAACCTTAAAGATAATAAAGAGGTTGCATCCCATATTTATTTTATGCTCTCACTTTACTTTCTAATGAAGAATAAAATGAGTGCATATCATGTTTAAAGTTTATGTCATCACCTAAGTCTCCTAGAAGCTCAAAGGCTTGCCCAAGTATCCTATGTAAGGTTTTCAGAAAATATTGGCATTCTTAAAGAAGCCATTTCGGCCTTGTGGTGATGATGATGGACTTAATGAGTTCCTCTAATCACAAGTGTCCATAGTTTGTGTTTTGTAATTTTTCCAAGCTTAGGAGCACCTAAGCAACATTATGCATAAAATTATATACTTTAAAACTATTTTGCAAGCAAGTTAATTTAGCTATTGACCTTATGTGTAAAGGCATGATTTTAATGAAAGGATTTGAGTTCTAAAAGAGTTTTGAATCCCTAGAATTATTCCAAGAGAAAACTAGTAACTTGTATGCATTTTAATTTACAAGATTATGTGATTTTATGGGCTTATGATTTCGGTTCTGCCATTCATGAATTGGCTGCTGTACAAATGTTGTTCTAAGGTGTTAAAATGTGTAAAATTATGTTTGAGTGAAGGGAGGATCGATTTAGAGAAGTTAGAAAAGAATAAGTAACTTAAAAGGATCAAGAATGAGAATTCTAGAACACCTTAATGCACAAATTTGCAAAACTGTTCCAGCATAATTAATTCAAGTGTAAATGGTTCATAATCAGTAGGATATGCATAAAAACCTTTCATAAATGATTAGGTATTAATTACTAAGCTTAAGGTGATGATAAGGACTTAAAGTAGGAATTCTAGCACACTTAGACATGGCAAAATGTGATTCTGTCCAGCAAAGCTAAATTGAGGAAAAGTGAATTATAACTTAGTAAACATGCCTAGGAATCCCTCATAATCTAGAACCCCGTAAGTATATGATATTTTTCCTGCCCAAACTACATAATGTTGTTTGGAATTTTAAGTGTGCCTAAAACTTAGTGAGAATTTTAAGTAATGATCCCTTAGGTGTTATAAAAATCCTTAGTGAGGATTAGAATGACCGAAATATGAGTTTAAGACCCGTAAGGGTCACATCATAAGATACTATGAGATAGGAGGCCGAATGAGCATATTTATGATGATGAACCTCGAGCATGATTATGATAATGTGATTATGTTAGTTCCTTGAGAATGAAACTTTATGTGCCAAATTTGATATGGTGATATGATGAAATGTTGTGTTTGAGATGCATAGTGTTTCAAAGATATGAATGAAATTGAGAAATATGCTCATGTGAACTAGAAAGTTATTGCAATGAGAAAGTTCCATGAAAATGATGCATGTGACTGAAATTATGTGGCATGACTCAAATTTGAGGAAATTCGAAGTAGCTGTTATGCCGCTAATTTCCGTCAAATTTGAGGGACAAAAGAAAGTTTTTGAGAAATATGAAGTTTAAAGTTATATGCGAGACGCATTTCTCCTACTTAGGAGGAGAGAAAGTAAACCCGTGGGGGTATGGACGTCGAGCCATCCTGAAGCGGACAAAGTCGCTGGCTTAACCAGTCGATGCGTTTCGAAGAATGAAAGTATATGATGTTTAAGGTGACACACCGAGACGTACTTCTCCTGCTAGTGAGGAGAAGGTAAAACCGTGAGGGCATAGACATTAGCCCTGCCAAAGCGGACAAAGTTGCTGGTCTTAACCAGTCGATGCGTTTCGAAGAAGGAAAAAGTCCCATGATGGGTGATCCTTAGGCCCCTACCCGTACTCTAGGAGTCGGGATTATGATGATTATGATTATGTTTATGATTCGCTTATCAAGAGGATAAGTAAGAACTAGTGACGACTAGTTAAGGTATGAGCTCATAGCCTAGTTTAAGGGGTGCGGTTACTATATTATTGGTGTCACAAGTATGAGAAAAGGAAAGATGTTCAAAGAAAAGTTTCATGCCACTCAAATGTTGTTTGAATTATTGTTTGATTTACCTAAAGTGCTGCCATGCATCCATGAAATATTATGTTGCATACATGCATTAAGAATCATTATAAAAGACATGGACCTTGGATAACAACCTTTGCGAAAACCTCATAATGAACCTATGCATGCTTAACCTTTTCATAATAAACCCAAGGTTCCTGGGACGTAAACGATGACACTAGGATAGAGGACTTCCTACTGAGATTCTTTAGTAAGAATTCTCACCCTCTCTCTTTCTTTCCGTTACGTCTTCAGATATCGATGGCGTCGTCGTGATTTTCATTGACCCGCCTACATGGGAGGTGCACTATGACCCCGAGCATCAGTCCTACCACTTCAAGGGTCATTGCGAGGTGCGCGTTTTCATACGTGGACGCCCTTTTGCTTTCCCCGTCTCCAGCTATCGCTTCGTCGAACTTCACCCTTTGGCGACGACCTGATCTTTGAGAGGACCCGACCGAGATGAGAGACCCGTCATGAACCTTCCTCGTCGGAGGCACGCGGTATCCCGAGTATGTTCCCTGTTCTCGATCAGAAGCTGATCCTTCAGAGGACTCTTCCCTTCGTTTCCTATGGGTTGCGGAGGAGGTAGCGAGGACACGGTCACCCAGGAGGCATGCGAGGCGCGTTCGACGCCCGAGAGGCGACCACGACGCGGAGGCCATGATGTTCCCTCGATTCCCTTGCCTAGATCTCCGCTTCGTTGGGCTACATCCGAGGAGCTTCGTCAGTTCGCGGCTACATCTCCCCAACGAGAGATCGGCGTCACCAGTAGGCTTGGAGTGGAAGGGTAGTGATAGTTGGGTGTTTATCTTTTGGGCATGTTTCATGTATTTGTTATCATGTTTCTTATTTTATGTTGTGTACTTGAAGCTCTCCCACTAGTATGGGTAAGACTTTATGTTTCTGTTATATTTCCGTGATGTACTAAACTATATTATCTAATGTGATGAGGAATGACGTATATGATGGATGTGTTCTTTAATGCTTATGTTCTGTATGTTTTATTTATTCTTCCGCTTCACGTTGTTTATGTTACGCGCAAAGGCTCGCACTTTGTTTTATATAAATCATTTAAAAAAAAATTACCCGTATTTTCCGCTAAGTATTTTATAAATGAATTTAAAGAGAAGTAATAACTAATAATTAGTCTTGATACGTCCTAGGCGTATCGGGTTAAATATTAGGGTGTTACATCAGTAGTTAGTATCATTATTTCTTGTGACTTAGTTTTGTTAGATAATTTTAAACTTAATGGTAGAACTCATAGATCTTGATATACTTCTCTATGGATCATACTGCAACGATGTAACAACATCGTTACAACCTGATATAGTTCACTAGATAGAGTACGTCTATACATCTCTTCTGAATAGCCTTGCTATTTTTAGTACATCCCTTTTCTCATAACAATGTAACACCATCGCAATTACAACCTGATATAGTTCTAAGGGTGTAGCACATCCACTACTACCCGTGAATCCATGAGCTTACCATTAAGCAATTAATATTACATAAAGCTTATTTATTAAGTTTTCTCTTTTCATAAGGATCTTTAATATTTGTTTAGGAAATCTTATGATTCTCAAGAGAAATATCTTCTTAATAGTTCTATTTCTCATACTTTTGCTTTGAGATTTTCTTGAAATCTCCTTAACTCTTATTAGATTTTCTCTGTTAAGTCTCCTAAATTACTGTGAAACTTTTCTCTTGAAAATCTCCTGATTTCTTATGAGATAATTCTGCTAAAATCTCTTGAAGTCTTATAAGATATTCTATTCAAAATCTCCTAACTTCTTATGAAACTTCTCTTAAATTTTTATGAGATTTATTGCTAAAATCTACTAAACTTTTTATGAAATTTTGGAAGAACTATTACGAGATTTTCTACAAAGTCTAGTAAACTTTCATGATTTTTCTTGAAAGAAAACAATTAAACATTTACGATATTTTCCATAAAATCTACTAACCTATTATGAGAATTTTCTATAAAATCTTCTTTACTTTACGAGATTTTTCTATAAAATCTATTAAACTGTGATGAGATGTTTCTATAAAATCTGTTGAACTATGACGAGATTTTTCTAAAAATCTGCTAATCTTTTATGAGATTTTATATCAGAAACTCGTAAAACACTTGCATGATAATTGTTGTAACTTTCAAGGAAAAGAAACCAAGTTTCTTGGGTGAACTTCAAGCTTTTTCTTCTATGAATTAAAATCTCTTCATTTACTTAATAAATCTCTTATATTAATTCAATCAATCCACAAGTGTTCTTGAACTATAAAACACATATCTATTGTACCAATTACCTCTAAGAACTCATATATATGAATCTTGAAAATAAATTTCAAATTTCATAAACATAATTCCAAGCATATCTCAAGAGTTTATATTAGCAAAAATAGTCAAATAATCACAAAGTAGTAGACTAGAATCTTTCCCACCTTTTTAAAAGCATTTTGCTAAACTTTTCTCTTAGCTTTTTCTTCTCTAATCCAAGCATCAAACCCACTTCCCAGCCCTATATGAGCTACTGTTTGGATAGATTTGAGGGGCAAAAAGAAGGTTTTGGCTTGAGTTTGATGTAGATGAAGTATTCTTGAACTAGTTTAAGTGTTTATCTAAGCATAACCTTTAAGAATATGGAGCTTTCATGGAGTTTCAAGAAGAAAGAAATAAAGAAGATGAAGAAAGAAGAAGAGAATGTGAAGTCTAGCAAAGGGAAGCAAAATGACCTTTCTTTTTTATTCAAATAAATAGACTTACTTGGAGAGTAAGTAGGAATAAAATATTTTCGATCAATTTTCCTTGTATCAGTATTAGAAATGTCTATATTTATTTGATTGTCCTAAGTAAAAATTATATGAGATCTAATAATATATATTATTTATACCAGATTCAGTGTTTTGATGTACCAGTTAATACCATTTCATGTACCAATTATTACCATTTTGGATCCAATCGACATAAAAGAAACTTTATCAGTTTAAGATATCTATTCACCCTTATCCTTATTTTGGGTCTTATTCTATATCCCCGATTAAAATATTATTATATTAATTTTTAATAATATTAAATTATTATTATTATTATTTTTTATAAACTCCTCATATTATTGTGATCATAAGTGTTCTATCGGAATTTTGAAAATCCCTATAGATTATTCACAATTAATCATTTTATCATAATAATACTAAAAACCAGGTCATTATTTACCCCCTTTAAAAAAATTTTGCCCTCAAAATTTAGTCCTCTCGTATACTTTACTCAAATTCTCTCGTATACTCCTCTGATCATCTCTTCCGACACAATCTTTACAAAAGAGACAAATCTTTCTTGAAGTTGTTCCACATTTTTCTTATTTGTATAGGTGGTAACTCGATCTACAAGTTATTATGTAGTCGTAGGATTAAGAATTCCATATATGACTAGAATCAGAGTTGTATTTTGAAGTTGTGGTACATGGAATATGTTAGGAATCTTTGACAGGCGTGGAGGTAAAGCTATTTGGTATACTCCTGAACCTACATGACCTTGGATCTGAAAAGGACCTATAAAACGAGGATTTAGCTTCTAGACTTTAATGGCTTTGCCTTTCCTGGCATAGACATAACCTTCAAAAATATGTGTTCTCTTTTTAGGAATTCTAATGGTCTTTTCCTCTTATTGTCATAGCTCTTCTCTAACCTTGAGCAATCAAAATCTTACTTCGGATCTTCTTCATCTGCTCGACACCTACCGGACGAGGTCTGATCCTTGTGTGATAGCTGTTGTCATAGGAGATTGACATTTCCATCCATATAGAGCTTTATAAAGAGCCATTCTGATACTTGTGTGATAGCTGTTGTCATAGGAGAATTCAATCAATGGTTGGCAGCTACCTTAATTCCCACAACGTCCAGCACGCATGCTCTTAACATATCTTCCAATGTTTGAATGGTCCATTTAGCTTGCTTATCAGTCTCGGGATGTTAAATCGTGTTTAGACAAGGTTTTCTTCCGAAACTTTCATAAAATATCCTAAAAATCTTGAGGTGAAATGCGAATCCTCAGAGATTATAATAGAAAGGACATCATGTAGTCTTACTAATCCTTCTATATAAAGCTTAACCAATTTCTCAAGAGATAAAGTAACTTTGACTGGTAGAAAAAGTGCAAACCTATTTGGTCTATCCTAGATAACCCATATAACATCGTATCTTATTTGTATCCTTAGTAATACCATTGCAAAATCCATTGAGATATTTTCCCTTTTCCATTGGGAATCTCCAAGGGTTGGAGTGTACTTAGTGACTTCTAATGTTCTATCTTCATCTTTTGGAAATCAAATACTTGAGACCGTTCCTGCTACATCTACCTTTCTCTTTGGTCATCAACTACTTCTTAATATCTCTATACATTTTTGTAACTCTTGGGTGTATTGAAAAATCACCATGCTAGGCTTTATCTAGAATACTACGATGAAGATTCCTTGCTATAAATATGCACACTTGATCTTGATATTTCTATATCCTAGTTTCACCCCATACAAAATCGCTCTGCTTTCCATTTGAGGCTATGTTTTTCTGAAATTTTGGATCTCCTTGATAAGCTTGTGAAATCTCCCTCTTAATTTCACTTGTGATCCTCATCTAATCCAAGTATACACTTCCAGGCCTTTCTTTTATCCCCAACTTAAGACTTTGAAAAAGAACTCTTCTAGCTTTGTCTTCTTAATCATCATCCAAGAAATACCCAAAGTTTTTCCATTGAAGGCATCTGTTATCACATTTGTTTCTCCTGATGGTAGTTCAAGTCAAGCTCCTAGTCTTTAATGAACTCTATCCTTTTCCATTGCCTCATGTTTTCATCTTTCTAATCTAAGAGATACTTGGGATTCTTATGATTAGAAAACATCTCAAACTTTACTCCATATAGATAGTATCTCTAGATTCAAAAATGACCAATACTTCTAACTGATGCAGCTTTAACGTCTTGAAGTTTAAGCCACCACCTTTCTGTTCTGCATCAAAATGTACCCCAAGTCTTTACCTAACTTAGCTCAATAAACCTCAAATGGACCATGTGGGTCTGACAAGAGCATTATAGGTGCAATAGTCAACTTTTACTTGAAGTCCTAAAACTCCTCTCATATCTTACTGTCCATGTGAAAGGTACACTTTTAGGTTCAGCTGGTTAAGGGTAAGGCTATCTAGTTAAATCCATTGATTAACCTTCTGTAGTAACCAACTAATCTCAAAACTTCAAATCTCCATGGTAGTAGTTAGGTCTTTCCCATTCTAGTACTATTTCAATTTTTTTTTTTTTTGCTGGGTAATTGATTCCTTACTATGATACTACATGACCCAGAAATCTTATATCCTATAGCCAAAACTCACACTTGGATTTCGTAGCATGAAGAATTTATAGCACTGTTCTAAGATGCTACTTAGTTCTTCCTCAACCCTCAAATAGATGAAAATATCATCTACAAAACAATCACGAACTTGTTGAGAAAAGATCAGAAGATTCAATTCATATAGTCCATGAATATTATTAGGGCATTAGTTATCTCAAAAAATATATCCTAATGCCCATAACATGCTTCGAAATATCTTTCCAAACTAGAATCTGGTTATATCTCGATCTCAAATCAATCCTCGAGAATACTATCCCTCCCTTCAATTTATTCATGAGATCATCACTCCTTGGAAGAGGATGCTTGTTCTTGATCATCACCTTATCCAGTTGCCTGTAATCAACATATAACCTTATACCTTTGCCTTTCTCTTTCACCAAGAGCACACAAGCTCCTCATGGTGAGGCACTTGACCGAATAAAATGTTTACTTAACATCTTATCAATCTAGTCCCTCAATTATGCCAATTCTAAAGGAAACATCCAGTAAGGAGTTATTGAAATTGGACCCATTTCTGTACCAATTCAATAGAGAACTATATCTTTCTTTGTGTGGGAAATCAGGCATATCTTTCAAAAATACATCAGACATTTCTTGGACTACCAATATCCATTCTAATTCCTATTCACCCTTCATTACCACTAGGCAGCAACAACATGTATCCTTGGCGGCTAAACTTTCCACATCCTACTTCTTAACTGAGTTCCTCCAATAGTGCCACATCCTCTGCATTCATAGCAAAACATGTCCCTGTTGTTGTGGCCTAGATAAAGGTGATCCCTAGTTGGACATTTCCTAATCTTATGACCTAGCTTCCTGCATTGATAACCAATATACTGTCCACTAAACATGGTTTATCACCATAATTCTTTCCATATTATAGGCATCTCGTGTTATCCAATGGTTTCTGCGATTGCTTCCAGTTGTACTCCTCCATTAAGCATTCTTGTTCACCATTGTGGTGAAGTCCCTAATTTTCATTAGTCCTACCATGGTCAACAGGTCATCTTTAAAGCCTCTTTCATACTTAATACATTTCCAACTCTTCATTAAGTTTATACTACTAAGTTGTAGAAAGCTCACCAAACTTTGCATTGTACTTTAGCACTGTCATGTTCCCCTGGTGCAGCTTTAGAAATTTCCAATCCCCTAGCACTTTGAAAGGAGGAAAATACTCCTCGTAGGAAACATCCTTGACCAAAATCCCAAGTCCTTTCAATATTTGCCTCCTCAACTATCATTCTAGTATCTATCCACTAGTAATTAGCGTCCCATCCAACACCTAGGTAGCATAACCCACTTTCTAAGAGTTCAATCACTTTGATACTTCAAAGGTCCTTCTCCATTACTTAATCTATCATTCCGCCTTATCAAGGTTTAGGTTCCGTAGAATTAGGGTGGTTTCTTGCTCCTTGGGATGCTACAAATAGTAGGCCTTTTCCAGTATTTTCAATGAGCTTACCGCCCAATTGTGCTCATCATCTAGCTTACAACCATAGCTTCCTTCTTAGGCACCCTATCATTGTTGCTATTGCTAGCCCTACTACGCCTACCCGAAGTCATTAGTCTCCCATCACACCAAGCAAAAGGCATTGAGTTGATCAGTCTCAATACAATGCTAAGCAAGATAGTTATTAACTACTTCAAAAGTAAGCAACCATGCATATAAAGTTCTACTTTTTATCCCAGCAGATAAAATCCTATTGCATGACACTAAGATTTTAGAGTATGCTTTGGAAGTAAGTCAAACCATCCCCAGGCTCTAACAGGATGAACTACTTTGATACCATAAATGTAACACCCTTTTTACCATAAAGCTATGCTTAAGTCATAACCTTATAGTGAGTAGTTGTTACTTAATAACTCTGCTTGATCTTAGAGGAGTGTATATAGATTACATATGAGCTTGCTTTTCGTGACAAACATAAAATGTGTTCTCTCTGTCGCTACATTTGAACATAATTGTATTATCCGACAACAAAATCAACCATATACATAACTATATCAAACCCTTACCCTGGTTTAGGGGAACCCTCTAGTCTAGGTAGGGTACTACTCAAAATCAATTAAAAGAAAATAAAAAGACTGATTAAATTCTCTAATATCGGTTCATCAAAATGTCTAGACTGTGATGCCAAAAACAGCTAAGGACCCACAACATAATCACTATCATTGTAATCTATGCAAAAATATGATAACAGTAAGAAGGAGAATCAAAGATTCCTAGTAGGAAAAATACTAGTATACTACACAGTGATATCTGTACAAGTACTAAAATCATTAAAGTATCTTCGATTTCTTTTGAAATAACTAGCTTACTTATTCCTTTACTCATTAAATATAGTGTTATGAATGAATAAAAGGATCATAGGATTCATAACTAATTACTCGGTATTCTGGTTGTTTACATAAAGGTTTCAATAGTTAGTATCATTATTTCTTGTGACTTAGCTTTGTTAGATAATTTTAAACTTAATGGTAGAACTCATAAGACTCTTCTTATATACTTCTCTGGATTGTCCTGTCAACGATGTAACGTCGTAACATTACAATCTGATATAGTTCACTAGATGGAGTACGTCTACTACATCTCATCTAGAATAACCTCGTTATTCTCAGTACATCCCTTTTCTCATAACGATGTAATGCCGTCGCAATTACAACCTGATATAGTTCTAAGGGTGTAGAATGTCTACTACTACCCGTGAATCCACAAGCTTACCATTAAGCAATTAATATTACATAAAGCTTATTTCTTAAGTTTTCTCTTTTCACAAGGATCTTTAATATTTGTTTAGGAAATCTTATGATTCTCAAGAGAAATCTCTTATTAATAGTTCTATTTCTCATACTTTTGCTTTGAGATTTTCTTGAAATCTCCTTAACTCTTATCAAATTTTCTCTGTTAAGTCTCCAAATTCCTGAGACTTTTCTCTTGAAAATCTCCTTAATATCTTACAAGATTTTTCTCTTTAAAATCTCTTAATTTCTTATGAGATAATTCTCTAAAAATCTTATGAGATATTCTGCAAAATCTCCTAACTTCTTATGAAACTTCTCTTAAATTTTTATGAGATTTGTCGCTAAAATCTACTAAACTTTTTATGAGATTTTGCTCGAAGAACTATTACGAGATTTTCTACAAAGTCTAGTAAATTTTTATGAGATTTTCTTAAATGAAAACAATTAAACATTTATGAGATTTTCAACAAAATCTACTAAACTGTTATGAGAATTTTCTATAAAATCTGTTAGCTGTTCAAGATTTTTCTATAAAATTTGCTAAACTATGATAAGATGTTTCTATAAAATCTGTTGAACTTGATGAGATTTCTAAAATCTGCTAATCTTTTATGAGACTTTATATTATTAGAAACTTGTAAAATCATTTGCGTGATGATTCTTGTAACTTTCAAGGAAAAGAAACCATGTTTCTTGGGTGAACTTCAAGCTTTTTCTTCTATGAATCAAAATCTCTTCATTTACTTAATAAATCTCTTATATTAATTCAATCAATCCACAAGTGTTCTTGAAGTATAAAACACATATATATTGTATCAATTACCTTTAAGGACTCATATAAATGAATCTTGAAAATAAATTTCAGATTTCATAAACATAATTCCAAGCATATCTCAAGAGTTTATATTAGCAAAAATAGTCAAACAATCACAAAGCATTTTGCTAAACTTTTCTCTTAGCTTTTTCTTCTCTAATCAAGCATCAAACCCACTTCCAGCCCCTATATGAGCTGCTGTTGGACAGATTTGAGGGGCAAAAAGAAGGTTTTGGCTTGAGTTTGATATAGAGAAAGTATTCTTGAACTAGTTTAAGTTTTTATCTAAGCATAATCTTTAAGAATATGGAGCTTTCATGGAGTTCCAAGAAGAAAGAAACGAAGAAGATGAAAGAAGAAGAAGGTGAAAACTGGCAGAAAGGAAGTAAAATGACCTTTCTTTTTTATTTAAATAAATAGACTTACTTGGAGAGTAAATAGTTATAAAATATTTCCAGATCAATTTGCCTTGTATCAGTATTAGAAATGTTTATATTTATTTTATTGTCCTAAGTAAAAATTATATGAGATATAATAATATCTATTATTTATACCAGATTAAATGTTTCAGTGTACTAGTTAATACCATTTTAGTGTACCAATTATTGCCATTTCGGTACCAATTGACATAAAAGAAACTTTACAGATATCTATTTACCTTTATCCTTATTTTATCTATGTCATTATACCAATTATAGGATCTAATTCTATATCCCCAATTAAAGTATTATTATATTAATTTTTAATAATTTTAAATAATTATTTTTTTTATAAACTCCTGATATTATTGTGATCATAGCCGTATCTCGGAATTTTCAAAATCCCTATAGATTATTCACAATTAATCATTTTATCACACAATACTAAAAATCGGGTCATTACAAAAGTGGCTGGGACAATGACGATGATATTACAATTGTGTATTTGGGGAAAGGTCCTGCCTAGAATTGCATAATTCTCACCCCTATGTCTTTTTTATGTTTCTATGTCGTCTCCATGTCAAAGAACTATGGGACTGCTACACAAAGGAATCGGATTCCAAGTAGTTTAGTAGTTAGTATTTTTTTATTATCTTGTACTTAGTTGTATGTATATGTCTATAAACGTAATAGACAATATGTACTAAAGCTCATAGGAGAGTTTCCTTTTGTACTAAATGATGTATTCAATAAAATGTTATGTTTCTTTGTTATATATTTTAATAGAATTATGTTTAGTTACTACACACATTAATCGAGCTTGCTATAGATATTTAAGACAGGTCGCTAATTAATAAGTAACAACTCTCGAGTATGATGTCATGACTTAAGGATGAGGTTATACTTGGGAGGATGTTACAAGAAGCATTTACTTGAGGTGAGCTCTTCTTAGAGTTGCCTTCTGATGACTCATCCCTTGAGAATATCTAGGCCATGCATGATCTAAGGGTAAGCCCCCATATCTGATAATCATCTCAGGCCTTTTACTCTTATTGGAACTGTCTTCAACAAGTATGATTCTTCTTTTCTTTTCTCTTCCCTCATTCTCCGTCATTGCCTTTTCAAAGTTCATCTCTTATTCTCAGACTCTATCTCCTGACACCATGTAACATCCTAGTTTTCTTCAGATATTAATTGAGGAAAACTTAATAGGAATATTAGAATTCTGGCAGACGTGGTTGTGATGAGCACGGCTCCATGAGCAAGTACAAAAAAAAAATTGAATAGTACTTTGCGGCCGCAACCCAGCCATGGAAACTGGAGAAATTGGGACCCAGAGGTGCCCCAAAGTTAGGGAACATGAAAATAGGATTAGACATGTGTGGAAATGATAATGTTATGCTTAGAATTGCTTTACGGGTAATATCGGGTAGATCGGGTACGGTGTTTACCCGTTCGGTGAGATTTCGGTGTGCGGTTTTTAACATGAAGACACACCCATTACTACAACTAGATAATATCCCCCAAATTAACACAAGTGGAAGGCCAAGATTTCATCTTGGAATCCAAGATCAAATCCTAGCCATCCATCATAGCCTAGTCACCAAATTCATCATGATTTTCTACAAATATCTTGCCTTGATTTATGACAAGCCTAGTCACTTAATCTTCTTAAGCAAGCCAAGCATCAAACTCGACCTTGCAAGGGAAAAACCAGAGGAAGAAGTTCCTCCATAGCCAAGAGCTCTATCTTGCTTTCATCTCACAAAGACCCTAGCTTAGAATCATCAAAACCCAAATCTTCCTTCACAAAAATTGATCTACACTTCCACCTCTACAATTATAACCGATTGAAATTTCAAGAACCCCATCCTTCTTGCACATCCATCAGTGATCAGAGGAGGGTTTGAAGTTGTGTAGGGAGTTTTGGTTGTGAAGAAATCCCACCTTGAAGCAAGCTAGAGATAGAGACTGAACCTTCAAGAGTAGGGTTTTCTGCTACCTTCCTTGTGAAATTTTTCAATTCTGTTTTGGCTTGCCCTAATTCTGAAAATTTTGATGATACTGATGGTTAACATATTGATATTTATGTATGAATTTTTGTGTTGTGTTTGGATGGTTTTAAAATGGGTTTTCTCTAAAGTGAAGTTGGAATAGGTTGCTTGTTTACGTTCTTAATCATAACTTTTCACGAATTTTCTGGGAATTTTGTGGGTGGTTTCATAAGCCATGAAAATTATATGTTGTAGTTACCCCTTAAACTAAATACACAAATTTTTTTAGGGGTTAATTCTAAGGTTTGATGCCTCAAAAAAATTAGGAACCGAATTATAACTTCCCTGAATTGTTGAGAATGAAGTAACAAACTTTCCCGAATTCTTAATCATAGCAATTGATTGAGATAGCTCCTGAAATTTTTACACAAGACTAATAACATGTTGAAATACCTCTGTGAATTTTCTTGTACCATTATTCCATCGAATTCTAGGGCTAAGTATTTTGAAAACACAAGTCTGGACTATGAATTTGTGACTTCTGACCACCAGATTTGCCTATTTTATTGAAGTGGTTATATAACTCTGATTGCCCTGAAATTTTTATAGGTTGTTTTAGACACATTGAAGTGTCATGTGAAATTTTCCTTAAGGTTGGAATGGTTGTTTGGTATGGTAATAAATTGTTGTGCCTGGAACTTCAATTCTCCCAGGATAATGAGATGTGGAAATGGCTGTTCTATGATAGTATGTACATATCTTCCTGTGTATGTTTGAAACATATGGGGAAAACAGAAACAAGGCTTAGAAAGAACTGAGAGGGAAGGCAAAAGAAGGACTTCCCTAGAAAAGTATTGAGTCGATAGACGTGTCGGCTAGGCATAGACCTGAGTGATCCGAAAATGGAAAAAAATGAAGTTCGTGATTCAATAGGAATGAGCTCATGTCCTAGCAGTCTATGGTCCTCTATGAAATTATGAAATGTGAATGTATCTCTCTGAGAATAAGCCTTCCTTATGTTGAGAAAATTGAGGAAGATATGAGAAATAGAGTTTTCTAATTGTACATATTATTACTCGATCGATTATTGTGATATTATCCTTAGTTCTCGGCCTACGGGTTTTTCAAGATTTCTGTGTATGACTTTGTATGAATATTGTATATGCATGAATTGCTTATCCCTACTATGTGTATATATGGGGAACTACCCTATGAGAATTTTATAATATTCTCACCCCTAAGTTCTATGTATTATATTGTTCAGATTTGGCAGATGCCGTCCCTGTGTTTTTCTGTGATTCGCCACAATGGGTGTGGCAATACGATCCGGCTTTGACTGCATGTACGCCGTTGGTTATTCCCAATTCGAATCTACATGTTCTTTGATCGCTCCTTCAGTACTCTCTTTGCCGTGGACTTCGACCCCGCTTTTCCTTATGACGGTGTGCCCCTTCATATGGCCCATCCTGTAGTGTTTGAGATTCCCTCGCTCCACCCGTGTATCAGCCAGCCGATGCACCCATTTCGTCATCCTCTCATCTGACTCAGATCCTCGAGGACCCGGTGCCCAGATGGAGGTGAGGTCATCGCCCCGATGGCCAATGGCTTCCTGACGAGGAGTAGAGACCTCCAGAGACGGATGCATTGTACATAGAGATAGGATAGTGTTAGGACCTTAACTACCTAAGGACTGATGTACTTTTGGTTTTCTTTTGCTCTGTTGTATATGTACATATGCTGTTTTGTCGGGTGTTTGAGTAGGTCAGGTAAGGTAGGGGGATTAGCCTCGTTCGCATCGAGTCCTATACTTTCGGGGTCATTTTGTTGGTCTTGCCCTTATGATGTATATATAGTGACTACGACCTTATGCCCCTATATGTAAATCTCGTTATGGTAGTATATGTATTGCGACATTTTGTGTCATTGATTATTTCAACTAGTATAGATCAAACTTGCAGGTAATACTCTGCTAATTACTATGTCCATACTCGGGTAAATGTGAAAATTTGGAGGGTGTTACACACAGATAAAGCAACGGGTTGGTTTTCTTATGGTATTGAAAGAACTTAGAGAGTACATAGTTCCTTCCATATACTCGTACCATTCGTTTCCAACGGGTATTGCAAGTACTCGAAGATCTTGGTCAATAGGATCCATAAAGAACAACAACAATCCTCTTTTCCCTAGAGAGATGGCACTTAGCATGTAGTCAAAGATTAGTCTAGGCAAGTTTACCTTTCTTTTTGCCAACAAGAACAATAGCATGAGTCCATCCCAACCAGCAAATGTGTGCTTCCAATGCGGAAGAATAGAGACTGGATTAGAGTGAAGACTTGACAAGCTTTGGGGTTCAATATAGCAGTGGTTATCTCCTAAGGTTGGTGTGGAGAATCCATGAGACATTCTGATACCTCTTCTGATGACACCCAAGGTTATAAACTAATTATCCTTAGATGAGCACCTGGTTAGGAGCATGGATGATATTGGAGAGATTGGTTATGTTAGCTCTAGATCAATGCCTATGATATAAGAGGTCATTATCGAGTTGGAAACCCGAATCAACTGGGAATAGAAGGGGTGACCATCCCAGTGAAAACTCTTGGAGAACTTAGAAACCCTTCAAATGCTTGGAAGGAGATGACCTAGAGGGTGAGAACTTGAACTATCAGTTCTTGTCTAAGTCTTTTGCTAGGGGCTATAGGCCACTTAGAAAAGTGGTCAGCGTAGTGTTGCTGGTGGTGAGGTTCATCAAACATGTAATGCCCGATTTTTCTATTTGAGTACAAATGACCAAAATGCCCTGAGGTCATTTTTACCCGAAATTCAAGGGTAGCGACTTGGCAGTCCTCAAATGGGTCAACTCAATGTTTGAAGGGGATTATGACTGTAATGCTTGATATCCAAGGTGAAAATCTCGTTTTCAAACTTTCGACTCAAAATGACCAAAATACCCTGTAGCGTTTTACGAGTAAAGGTGTCATTTGAGCCCGGAACTTTTCCAGGAAGTTCGGAATGATGTTTTTGAGTGGTTTATGATGGTTAGTAACAGGGAAGTCCCAGGTTTAGTGCAAAATTACTATTTTGGCCCTAGAACAATGTACAGTGAGCCTAATGACGTAATTAATCAAACCTAAGCAATATTAGGCTCTAACCAAAGATTAATTTATTTCGATAATTAATCTAGAGTCAAAATAATTTATTAAGGTTAATTAGAACCTAAGATTGCTTAGTTAAATCTAATTTCATTCTTTGATTCAAGATTTAGTCATGGAATCTTGAATAGTAATTTCTCTCTCCAATTCCTTAAATCAAGGAACTTTGTCTATGACTTAATTTGACTTGAAAAGAGTTTTAATTTGTTAATCTAACAAGACCACCCTAAATCAAGTCTTGACAACCTTAATTAACCATTACCTTACCTAAACATTTTCTTACAAACTCCTAATCAAAATCTTAATCAAAGAAACACCTAAACACATCATTAAACCACAATTACATGGACAATTTCTTTCTCCTCCTTGGTTGGAAAATCTAGCCAAATTCATACCCTTTGTATTGTGTCACATGTTGATTTTATTTCACTCCAAAGACCATGCCTTAAGCCATGCCTTGCCCATACCTAGCCATGCTTCCAACCATGCCTTTGAATGACAAGTTTTTGAAGATATTTTTCCTCCCCATGGCCTTGAAACCATCGGCCATCCTTCTCCATGGCAGCCTCCATTGTTTCATTTTTCTATAAATACCAAGCATTAGAGAACTTGGTTACACTTTAGATCATTTGCCAAGTTAAGCTTTCTTGCAATTTTCTCTTTCCTCTCAAATTCTCTTCATCTTTTTCTTCTTCCTCCACCATCAAAGAAACCTTTCCACCACCACAAACCATCACAAACAACCTTGAACCACTACTCCCCCACCTCAAACCACCTCTCAAACACCAAACCTTTCCATTTCCAAGCTTACTCTTTCAAGGAAAATCCATCTTCCTTGTGTTCTTCCCTTGGCCAAATTCGCATCATCATCCAAGAGAAGATTTTGTCTTCTCATTTCATCAAGAACACAAGCTTTCTTTCATCTCTTTCAAGACTTCATTTGGTAGGGTTTATTTTCAAAGTTTTACTTGCTTTCTTTAAGAAAAGTTCTAGTTTTCTCTTGGTTTCAAAGCTTTTCTTCTTCTTTTCATTTCGGCCTTAGGGCCCTTTGTGAGAAAACTTTGGCTTGATGATGAGGTTTCAAGATAATGGTCTTGTGATGTCATGTGAGAAACCTCTAAAGCTTGAAAACTTGGTCTTGGACCATATATGCTTTTGGTTTCTTTCCTTTTCCTTGCTCAAAGATTTGGTTTTTCCTTTCCTTTTTCCTCCTCAAGGTTTCATTTTCCTTTCCTTTCTTTGAACAAAGTTTGATAAAAATGTTAAGTAGATCACTAAAGGTTTTTTAAGAAAATTAATCCGATGTTTTCAAAGAGCTCTAAGCTTAACCTTGCCAACCTTAAAGTTGGTCAGCCGTTCTAAGAGTTTACTCTAGATTGAAGCCCATGAGCAATAAAATAAAGAATATGAGTAGTTCTTTTTATGTTTGTTTAGATAAGTGTTGAGGTTTATGTCTTAGTCCATTTTCTTGAGCTTGATGATGAAGTTCAAACCAAAGACTTCTTTGAAGACTTGGTGCTAAGAACTCTAAAGCTCACTTTATGTTGTTAAGATACATATTGGGTTAAGGTTGTGATGTTCCTCTAAAGTCTTGCAAGAGCTCTAGTTAAGATAAAACAAACTTGCACTCATGTTTAAGTTTATGCCTTGCATACCATGTTTATTTTGATGCCATCACTAAGCTCTCAAGAATAAATAAATGAACTTGCATTATCATGTTTAAATTTCCAAGCTTGCATTTCATGTTTATATTTCAAGTCATCACTTAATCTTTAAAGATAATAATGAGGTTGCATCTCATATTTATTTTATGCTCTCACTTTACTTTATAATGAAGAGTAAAATAAAGTGCATAGCATGTTTATGTTTATGTCATCACCTAAATATTCTAGAGCTCAAAGACTTGCCCAAGTATCACAAGTAAAGTTTTAGAAAATGGAAGCATTTCAAGAATGCCATTTTGGCCTTGTGATGATGATGATGGACTTAGATGAGTTCATCTAATCATAAGTGCCCATAGCCTATGTCTTGGAATTTTTCTAAGCTTAGGTGAACTTAAAGAATATTATGAACAAGATTTTATGATTTAAATCTAATTCATGAACAAAATATTTTAGCTACTGACCTCACCCATATTTGTATGATTTTAATGAGATTAATTGGTTTCTAAAAGAGTTTTGAGTTCCTAAAATTATTCCAAAAGAAAACTAGCAACTTATATGCATTTAAATCATGAAATTATGTGATTATGTGAGCTATATCATTTCGGTTCTGCCTTGTTCCTTTGGCCACTGTATTAATTCTATTTTATGGAGTTAAGATGTGTAAAATTGTGTTTGAGTGAAGTAAGGAACGATTTAGGAAAGTTAGGAAAGAACAAGTAACTAGAAATGACTTAAAATGAGAATTCTAGAACACTTAGACACAAGAAATTGTAAATTCTGTTCCAGCATAATTGGACTTAAGGAAAATGGTTTATAATTAGTGGATATGTGTAGGAATCCCTCATAATTGGTTTAGGAATTGAATATAGAGCCTTAGGCGAAGACAGAACTTAGAAAGGGTCAAAGACGTAGATTCTAGAACCCGTAATTAAATTATAGTCATCTTGCTTGATTTATGCAATGCTGTTTGGAAGAGTTAGAGAGCATAAAAATTAGAGAGAACTACAAGTATTAATCATTTAGGTGTATCCAAGGTTTATAATGGGCAATAAGATAATTAGAACACAAGATTAAGACCCATAAAGGTTAAAGCATAAGACATTGCAAGATAGGAGATATGGCGTGAGTTAGTGATCGAGTGAATGAGTGTATTTATGTTATACTGAGAGTATTGATGTTATGTGCATAAGATTGTGTGAACTTATGATATAATTGATGTGATAATACGGCATGCTATGATTGAGGTACATATGGATATTAGATAATGATGGAATGAATGAATATGTCTATATGGCTTTTAAAGATTTGATTGATTGAGATATTGAATGAGATGGCATGAGTTGAATGAGTTATGTGGCATGACTCAAATTTGAGGAAATTCGGTACAGTCATTCCTGTCGAATTTCCATCAAATTTGAGGGACTTAAGAAAGTTTTGAAAAGAAAGATTTTGAATGTGATATGCCGAGACACATTTCTCCTGCTACGTGAGGAAAGTAAACCCGTGGGGTATGGTCGTGAGCCATACCGAAGCGAACAATGTCAGTGGTCTTAACCAGTTGATGAGTTTCGCAGAGATGTACTTCTCCTACTACGGTGAGGAGAAGGTAAAACGTGAGGGCATCAACATTAGCTTGCCAAAGTGGACAAAGTCATTAGTCTTAACCGTTGATGCGTTTGGAGAAGGAAAAAGTCCCATAATGGGTGATCCTTAGGCCTCCTACCCTTACTCTCAGGAGTCGGGATTATTGTAATTATGTTACGCTTATCAAGAGGATAAGTAAGAACTAGTGACGACCAGTTGAGGTATGAGCTCATAGCCTAGTTTTAGGGGTGCGGTTACTATTTTTTATACCTTGATGTCACAAGTTTGAGAAACGAGAAAAGATGTGAAGTATCTTGCTTATGAAAAAGAAAGATTATCAAGAGAAGTTACATGTCACTTATATGATGATGCATTATTTGAGGACATGTTTAGTTGGTTGTTTGCATAAAGTATTGCCATGCATTCATGTTTTGCTATGTTGCATACATATATTAAGATTCATCATAAAAGATACGGACCTTGGATAATTGCTTTTATAAAATCTCATAATGAATCTTTGAATGTTAAACCTTTTCATAATAAACCCAAGGTTCCTGGGACGTAAACAATGACATTAGTGTAGGAGGATTCCCCTGAGATTCTTTAGCAAGATTATCACCCCTCTACTTTTTTCCCATAACGTCTTCAAATTCCGATAGCATCGTTCATGATCTTTGTTGATACGCCTTTTGGGAGGTGCACTACAACCCGGAACATCAGTCATATCATTTTGAAGGTCGTTGTGCTGTCTCATTTTGCATACATGGGACGCCCATTTCCGCATCCAGTTTCCAACTTTCACTTCACTCTTACCTCACCGTATGGTGACGACTTATCTCGAGAGGACTCGACCCCACGATGAGCAGACTCGTCGTGCCCGCCCTTCGGCTTTGGGCGTACCGACTCCCGACTATGTTCCTCGCTCAAGGCATTCAGAGACCAATCCATCGGAGGATTCCCCACCCACATCTACTCAAAGGGATCTGCCCTACGGTTCCCATGGACTTTGGAAGGGGCGAGGACACATTGACAGCGGAGGCTAGCTCGACGCCTAAGAGATGTGCCCGTCGAGGAGGTCACGTTCATCCCCTTCCACTTACACACACCCGAGGAGCTTGCCCAGTTCATTAGGTACATACCTTCTAGGGATAAGGATCAGCGTCACCGGTAGGACGAGGGAGGGGTAGCTATAGCTGGGGTTTGATCTTTTGGGGCTCCCTTGTATTTAATGTTATGTTTACTTTTTGCTTTATGTTTTATGTCCTGCAAGCTCTCCATTCTTATGAGGGTACGACTTTTGTTTCTATCTTTAGATTTAATGTATCAAACTATGTTTCTTAATATATTATTATGGCATTTGCTTTTTTTTTAATGGATGTGTTCTTTATTACTTTCAATTGTATGTTTAATTTCTCTCCGTTTTACATTTCGGTCGTGATGGTATTCGACGGCTCGCATTTTGGTTTATGTGTTTCAAAAAAAAAATTTACCCGTATTTTTCGCTAAGTAATTCTACAAATGAATTTAAAAGGAGGTAATAACTAATAATTAATCTTAATACGTCCTGGGTGTATTGGGTTAAATATTAGGGTGTTACAAAACATGAGAAGTGTTATCATGTTAGCGATGTGACTGGAGTAATGTTTTCCTTTAGTCATTAAAAAATGTTGAAGCTCAAAAGGATTTTGAGTAGGGATGGTAGCAAGGTAGAGAGTGGTTTCGGTTATGACAAACATAGGTTTAAGAGAATAAGGTTACGGTTCTGAAGGAGAGGAAACGGTTGAGGTAACATGTTTGAGGTTGAAGATGAAGGTAGAAAGAGGTAATGTATAAGGAGAGGGGGTTATTTAAGTTATGTGACATGATTGACTGAAGGTGAAGCAACGGGGAAAAGAAAACTTAAAAGAGTGGGAATTATCCCGCCTTTTCATCATTATTCAAAAATAGTGGTTCTGACTTCTGAGAGCACTTTCTGAAGGGCTTTCTTTCTGAGCTTCACTAATCACTTTACCCATCTTTTTTCTTAACTTGTAGATACATGGTCTTGCAAACTGATTTCTTCTTTTGGGTTTCAGCTTGGGAGTTATGGAGAGAGAGTATCCAGAGATGGTTTGTGCATGAATGCTTATAAGATTTAAAAAACACTTAAGTTTAACAGGATTTTCAAAATACAAAACTAGCCTTCAGCTAATGGCTTTGTGAATAGATCTGACACTTGGTTTTTAGTAGATATTCACAAACATTAACTCAACATCTCCTTTTTGAATGTGAGCATGGATAAAATGATGTTTAACATCAATATGCTTAGATTTAGAGTGCTGGATAGGATTTTTAGCAAGATTAATAACACTAGTATTATCACAGAAGATAGAGATTTTGGAATACCTCAAGTGATCATCTTCTAGATAGTTCCTATCCACAACATATGGGTGCAATAGTTTCAGGAGCTACATATTCAGCATAACCTGGAGAGCAATTGTATTGCTTTTTGCATGACCATGTTATTAGACTTTTTCCAAAGAAACGGCGGTAACCACTGGTGCTTTTTCTCTAACTCTGTCTCTCAGCGAAGTCAATATCACAATAACCTACAATCTCACAAGAAGTACCTTTCTCATATCATAAGTTGAGATTAGTAGTACCTGATAAATATTGAAGAATTCTCTTAACGCATTTAAGTGTGATTGCTTTAGGTTAGATTGAAATCTAGCATAAATTTCCACATTTAATTGAATGTCTAGTCTACTAGTTGTAAGGTACAATAATGAACTAATCATTCCATGATAATTACTTTCTGAAACTTTTTCACCATTCTCATCCGCATCAATGATTTGATATGGATGCATGGAGGTGCTCATTGGTTTAGCTTGATCCATATTAAATTTCTTCAAAAGCTCCTTTGTATATTTTTCTTGATAGATCAAGATTCCTTCCTTTTGCTATTTTATTTTCCAACGGAGGAAGAATTTTAGTTCACCTATCATACTCATCTCAAATTCACTCTGCATTAATTTTGAAAACTTTTCACTAAGAATGATCAGTAGCACCAAATATGATGTCATCAACATATATTTGGAGAATCAAAAAGTTATTATCTTGCTCAAGATTAAACAGAGTAGTATTAACTTTACCTCTCTTGAACTCATTCTTCAGCAAAAAGGTACTCATTAGCTTAAAAACATGGTTGGGAAGGTCTATTCTCAAAACCAAGAGGCTGCTTCACATAAACTTCCTTAAGAAGAATCCATTTAGAAATACAGACTTAATATCCATTTGGTAGAAAATGAATCCTTGAAGGCAGCAAAAGCAAATAGCATTCTGATGGCTTCAAGTCTAGCTCCTGTGCAAAGGTTTATCATAATCAATTTCCTCTTGTTGATTATAACATTGTGCAACCAATCTTGCTTTGTTTCTAATGACTTTGCTTGCTTATCGAGCTTATTCTTGAACACCCACTTTATACCTATGATGGTCTTGCCCTTTGGACTTTCAACAAGTGTCCAGACTTGCTTCTCAAAATTGGTCCAGTTCTTCTTACATAGCATCCACCCAACTTTGATCACTTAAAGCTTTATAAATGCATTCAGGTTCAATGATGGAGATGAAAGCACAATTTGACATATTTCTAAGAGATGATTAGTTCTCACACCCTTGGAAATGTCTCAAGAACTTTGTTTTGAGAAACTACCTTTAACAGAGACTCCCTTGTAGTTTATGTGGCTTTGAAGGTCTTTCGTTTCTCCTTCATCTTCAGATTGCTTTTCTTCATGCTAAAAAATGCTACTTTCTGATTGCTTTGGAGTTTTGAGCAAGCTTTCTGAAGTGCTTATGTTCTAGAGCTTACTTTCTGAAGGTTTGTTTTTCATCTTCTTGCTATAGAAGTTTCCTTTAGACTTAATCTTTCAAGACTTTCTTCCAGGTTCTTCGAGATCATCAGCAAAGTCCTTCTTGAGCTCCTTAAACTTGATGTGAATAGTCTCTTCAATGAATAGCATTCTCTTATTGTACACTCTATAAGCTTTAAAGATAGAATAGTATCCTAGGAAAATATCATCATCGGATTTAGGATCAAACTTTGTAAGTTTGTCCCTGGTGTTAAGGACAAAGCATGATGAGCATATGTGAAAATATGAAATGTTGGGTTTCCTATAGCTCATAGGGAGTGTTCTTGAGGATTGGCCTTAGAAAGATCCTATTTTGTATATAGTGTAACGTCAGAATTTTCCTATTATGCAAAATTACCAAAATACCCCTAGGTAATTTTTGCATGAGATTTCAAGTCGAACAATCCTTAATAAGAAATTTTAACATTAGGGTAACTTATATGCGGCTTAGATAGCAATTTGTGCGAAAATCACAAATCCTGATTTTCGTATGTAAAATGACTAAAATTTCCTTGAGGTCATTTTGCCAAAATGAAAATAGTCAATCCAAACTATCCTCAAGGGTTAGTTTTATGTTTGAAGGGAATTATTTGTGATATATTGATGTTGAGGTAAAAATCCTAACTCCTGGTTTTTCCGTTATGTAAAATTACCAAATTATCCCTATGGTAATTTAATAAGAGATTGAGTAATCTTTGAACCCAATTATCACCGGGAAGTCTAAAATGTTTGTGCTATGTAATATCTGGAAATGTTCAGGTAATCCAGGGATTTTTTATGTGAAATGACTTCTTTATCTCTAGTTAGTGCTTAATAAGTTCACTCAAGTAATTAAGGCAATATTAGGCTCTAATTCATTTCAAATTGATTTCATTCATTAATCTTGGCTTAAAAATAATTACTTGATGTAATTAGAGCCTAAGAATTATTTAGGGAAATTTTAATTTCCTTTCTTAATTACAAGGACTCATATAAACTCAATAATGTTAAGATTAAGGTAAATCTAGTGCATTTTCTTTCTTTGTCTTAAGATTAGGACTTATGTTACTAATTGATTTTCAACTTAATTGAGATTAACTCCATTACTAGTATAAGATTACTCTTTTACCTTGTCTTGGTAAATCCTAAACACTTGATTTTTACCATTTACACTAAATTACCAATTCATAATTCGCTACCTAATTAAATATGCTATCCTATATGTCCTACCACTGATCAAAGAATCAAAATTGTCTCCCATTATTCCCAAACAAAGTCACAGCCTCCATACTCTTCATCACCCTCATGTTTTATTTATTTCAACAAATAATGCACTTACAAACATATCATTACCTTACCATTTACTTTTTTGGAGTTGTCTTGCTCAAGATTGCTAAAAATTCTCTAATTCTCTCAAGAACTCTAAGCTTTCTTCTTCTTCCTCCTCCATCTCCAAGAGACTCCATTCTTGACATTCATCCAAGTTCTCAACCTCAAACTAACACATTCTTACCATAGATCAACTCCTAAACACCTAAACTTTCCATTTCCAAACACAAGTACACAAGAAAAATCCTTCCTCCATTCTAACTTCCCTTGGCCAAAATCATCACCATCACTAGGAGCAGATTTTCTTCTTGTTACTTTATAAAAATCTAGCTTCCTCTTTTGAAAACAAGAGACAACTTGGTAGGGATTTTATTTCATGTTCTTTCTCTTGTTCTTTTCTTTAAATTTCGATTTTTATGGCTTAATGATGACCATGGTTTGATGATGAGGAATCATGGTATGGTTGTAAATCCATCATATAATAGACCTAAAGCTCAAGGTTTAGTTTTTGTTGTCAAAAGATTAATGGAATAATAATTAATTTTCTTTAAGTTGATTCTTTTTGAGCTTGATGATGAGTTCAAGAAATATAATTTTTGGAACAATGGTAATAAGAACTCTAAAGCTCACTTTTTTTGTATTAAGATTATTTGGAGTAAAAGAGTTTCATTCTTTAAAAGTTTGAGCTTAACAAAATATAAAAATGAACATGATCCATGTTTATGTTTCAAGCTCTTGCATATTGAACACCCAATTTTATCCAACCAATTAAACAAGAAAATCCAAAAAAAGAAAATTTATAACACCCAAAATTTTTGCGATAGTCTTTTCATTTATCCCTTTTGAGCAAAATAAAAAGAAAAGTTGTGCTGTTGCTTTTGAAAAATTCAAAAATACAAAAAAAAAATCAAAATAGAAAATAGCATGTGCCTGTCCATTTTCTTTTTTAATGGCCTATTGCCACTGTGATGTGCACCCCTATCTTTCAGTTTCATTACATTTTGCCTCCATAATCGAAGGTCCTTTTTTAATTGTATCATCCATCCTCACCAATCCGAAAAGAAAGGGAGAAGAACAAGATAAAGTGCGCTAGCTATTACACCCCATCCCTGCGTAAATTAGCCTCCACTGCCATGCCTATGGGTTTTCTTTCTCCTACACAAGCCAGTGCATTATGGGTGCCCAGCAAATAAAAATGAAAATGGACCATGCTAGCATATAGTGGGGAATTCAGAGGCATGCGGTATAAAGAACTAGTGGGGAGCAACGCTGCCTTGTCTCCCTGGAAGCTCAAACAACATGAACACAAAACCTTTTTACTTATAAATAAGAGGGAAGAAGAGACCCAGGGGGAGAGCAACAACAATAACCTGTCACTAGACATAATCATCATCATCATCATCATCATCATCATCATCATCATCCTCAACCTTTCACACACCTATTCCCATCACATAGCTTCTACCATTACCATATCATCAATTACAACCATCATCATAAAACTCAGTCAAGCGTCCAACAAATATTGAACCAAATAAAAAGGAAATAGAAAAGAGAAACCACCACATGCAACCCCCGCCTTGCCCACCACCACCGCTCGCGCGCCATCCGTGAAGCCTGAGCCTGATCGTTTCCCATTCCAGCGCCACCGCGAAGATAGCCCCCCACACCCCTGTTCTTCATGCCTAAGCCGCCGAAGCTCGCGACCTCACCAACCCCGCGAGAATCCCACCGTCGTGAAGCTCCTCCTGCCAGCCACTCCGTAACCGCGAATCAGCCACCCTCCACCGTGAGCAGACCAGATTGCGAAGCTAGCCGCCGCCTATCCACCACCCAAGTCGCGCCAACCGCCGCCAGAAGCTTTCCCCTTCCTCCTCTACAGAACACCGCCGCCTTCACCCCTTGGTCTTGCTGCTATTTCAGATTTGTGGGCAACTAGGATTTAGGGGAGATTAGGTTAGCGCGGCAATTTTATTTGGGTCAGCATTTTTATTTGGTTCCTAGTAAGAGTTTTTGTTGGGCTTGTTGGATCTTTGGGGTATTGGTTTTTTTTTTAATCTTTTTTGGGTGCTAGGTTGATGTTGGGTTAGGTTTTTTTTTATGTTTTATTTTTTTGGGTGCTGGTCTTTTTTTTTTATAGGTGTAGAGTTTGTTTCTCTTCATTTTATTTGATTTGATTTTTAGGACCACTAAAAAAAATTAAAAAAAATTAAAAAAAAATGAAAAGTGAAAATATTTTATTTTACAATTAATAGTTGTGATTGAAAGTGGATGTCTCATTCACATACTATTAAATTGTAAGGATTTATTGAGTAGCTTAATGTAACTAAAATCTCGTGCAAAAAAAATTAGATTTCTCTTTTAATAATTTGTCAGTCAAAAATCCATTTTTAAAAATTAAAATCAATCAATATTTTTTTTCATTCTATTTCTTAATTAAAATCTATCAACACACAATCATTTTATAGAACGACGTGACTTTGAGTTTCTCATTGCGCTAAAGATACGTCAACGTAGCAAACAACTATCAAGCCAAAATTAATTTTTCATTAAGTCTTGTTCTCTTTTAACTTTTATTCCTTTCTTTAATTTTATTTTATTCTATTTCTACATAATTGTGATTACTTTGGGGAAAACTAAATATTATTAAAGTTATAATAAATTTGCATAATGAGCTTTAGGTAAGCGTCTTATACGGATGTATTAGGGTGCAAGTGGATTAAGTTTTCACCATTCCTTAATCATAATCAGACTCAGAACCTTAAATCTCTTTTAAAAAAGACCAATTTATAAATTTAAATGTTTTCCAATTTTTCCAAAATTAAAATTGGTGGGACTCAGATTTTATAAAAAAATCCGTTGTCATTCTCGTCACACTCCTCTGTACGATTGTGACACATATCATGTTTAAACTTCAACCCTTGCATAATCATGTTTATATTTCAAGTAATCACCTTAATTCTTGAAGATAATAATATGGACTTCATATCATGTTTAAATTTTCAAGTCTTGTACATCATGTTTAAATTTTAAGTCCTCACCTTAAATCTTAAAGATAAGAAAATGGAATTGCATATCATGTATATATTTCAAACCTTGCATATCATATTTATATTTCCAAGTTATCACCTTATAATAACCAAGATTAAAAATAAGATTGCATGGCATGTTTATGATTTTAGTTATCACCTAAATCTCTAAAGCTCAATACTTGCTCATTTTATCTTAAATGAAAATTTTGACCATGAACATACTTTCAACTTATGATTTTGGCCTCGTGATGATGATGGGCCTAGAGTGAGTTTTATTTTATGTTAAGGCTCAAAAGTGTATCTTGGAATTTTGCAAGCATTAGAAACTCTAAAAAGTTGTAAAATGTGATTGATATGTATGAAATCTCATTGATAAAAACTTTAGTGTTGCCACTGTTTTGAGGGTATTATGTATGTTTTCAAAGGGAATAAAAAGGTTTCATGTGTTTTCAATGTCTTGAAATAATTTTAAGAAAAACTAGTAATTAGAAATAGTTTATGATGCAATTTTACAAGCTCTTAGAAATTAAAACAGTGGTTACTGATTTGTTCTTATAAATTTTATAACATGCTGTTTGGAATGACTTGGAGGTGTAAAAAACACTATTAATTGTTGTAAAAATAATTCTTGGCACATTAGGCAAAACTAGTAACTAGAAATATGTAAAATCATAATTTTTGAAAGCTTCTAGAAATGTGAATTTTGGCTACTGACTGGGATTATTTGATTATGCATGATGTTGTTTGGGATTGTCTAATTGTGTAAGAATTGCTAATAATTGGTGTAATAATTATTTTTAGCATCTTAAGAATAGTCAGTAATTAGAAGGGTCAACAACGCAATTTCTAGAACGCTTAAGATTTAATTTTCTAATATTGCTCAATGTTGTTTGGTACTATTTATGTGGTTAAAAGTTAGTGAAAATTATTGTAATAGCCACGTTGGTCTCTTTGATACATAAAAGAATAATTACAAGTGTTAGATTAAACTGATTTGTAGTTTTACCCGTTTAAGGGCTAATGAGTAATTCCGACAAATTGAGGATGAAAAGTGTGAATGGTATCTGTGATGATCTTTAGTTTATGTATATCTTGTTGAGCATAACATATGTATTAGCTGTGTTCGGTCCTTGATTCCTGGCATATGGGTGGAAGCATGTTTACCTTTCAACAAGATGTTGATGATGGCATGTTTATGTGAATTATTTTATGATGAATCACAATTATGATTGAGATATTTGAGATGTATAGTTGATGTGTTTTATGGCATAAAACGGAATTTGGGGAAATTCTACCAGTGTATTGGAATTTCATCAAATTCGTAAACTTAGAAAAATTTATGAAATTTATGAGCATGAAATGTTAATTGATAAGTTCTGATGATGTAATTAAGTGCTCATGTTTGCATCTCTAATTAACATACTAAGACTTAAGGTGACAAAAGACACATGGAAATGATCCTCTAGACTCCATAAATTAATGGTTAGGAGAGATGATTCAATAGGACCCTTAGACTCTAGGAATTAATGATTATGAAAGATAATCCTATGCCCCCTATCCTGGACTCTAGGAGTCGGGAATTTAGCTTATCTAGAGGATAAGTATAAACTAGTGATGACTAGTTAGATATGAGCTCATAACCTAGAACTCTCAAGAGAAGAGAAGATATAGGGCGACCCTCAAGGAAAGAGAATAAGAAATTTAAGTCACCTAAAAGAGTAATGAGGAGAAATCATGTTAGAAAGAATTATGTTCTTTATGTCATGTACATTGGTTGTGATTTCTATGATAATTGGCATATGGCATTGACATGCATTCATGATATAGTGTGATGCATCCATAACATTAAAATTCATGCTAAAAGGTACGAACCTCGGCTAATGGTATTTGGAACTTAATGAAAAAGAAAAACCTTATATATGCCCACATTTTCATAAAGAATCCAGGTTCCTGAGGACGATGATGATGGCACACATATTAGAGGCAAAAGCCCTCCTGAGATTCTTTTATAAGTTTCTCATTCCTCTTCTTTTCTTTCCATCTCATCTTTAGAGGTAGATGCGACGTTCGTGATCTATGTCAGTGCCCTACGTGGGAAATACGCTTCAACTTGGTCAACCGGTCATATCATTTTGTAGGTCATTATGCAGTTCATTGTACATTTTATGGATTGTCCCTTCGTGCACCGTTCTAGCAATTGGTTCTCCACCTGCCCATTTCTGGATGGTCTTGCCTTCGAGCGTACGCGTGAATACTGGCAGCTTCCACATGCTCACTCTCCTACATCGTCTGAGGTTTCCCTAATTACGTACCTCGGTCACCACCTTGTTCTACTAGGTTATGGTTGGACCCATTAGAGGATTCACCCTCCCGTCACTCTTCAGGTAGTTCTCCCATTATCCCTATGGAGGTGGGAGGTGATAGTGATGGAGAGACTTCTGTCATGCAACCAATGAGGAAGGCTAGAGCCTCACGTAGAGGCGCTACCTATAACACCTTAGTTTTCTTTAGAAATTAATTGAGGGTTTGTTAATAGGAATATTAAGTTTCTGAGACGTCATAGTGATGAGAACGACTCTATGATCAAGCAAAAAAAAAAGTGAATAGTATTTTGTGGGCCAGATAGGCCGCTGGACAAGCCAAAACCTGATATGCGGGAACAGGAGGTGCCCGAAATTAGGAAAACATGAGAATAAGGTTAGAAATAGGTGGGGATAAAAATTTTATACTTAGAATTAATTTCGGGTAATATTGATTAATCGGGTAGCGTTTACCTGTTCGGTGAGATTTCGATATGCGAATTCTAATACAGAAAGATGTTTTAATCATCACAAATGGATAATGTTTATCCACTTGAGACATGTGGAAGGCCAAGATTTAATCTTGAAATCCAAGATTAAATCCTAGCTATTCATTCTATTTTCTATCTTTAATAATTAGGACTTTATATTATATAATATCTAGTATTACTATAAGATAAATATCACACCAAAACTTACCCTTGAAGCCATCAAAGTTCGGCCAGCTACAAGGAGAAGACCAGCAGCCACACCTCCATTTTCAAGAGCTTAAGTTTCCATTCCAAAGCCATAAACACTAGCTTGGTGTTAGTGAAGCTCCAAAACTCCTTCACTAAACTTGTTCTACACCTCAATCCCTACAAATCTAACTGAACAAAATCTCAATCACTCATCAATCCTTACCTTACTCTCTCACACTTCACTGATCTAGGAAGGGTTTGGGGTTAGTTTTGGAGCTTTGGAGTAGAAGGAATTAAGCTTGGATCATCTTAGAGCCAAGAATCCACTAGGTTACTACAAGTAAGGTTTTTGTTGCCTTTTCTTGTCAAATTTTTCTGATCTGTTTTGGCTTGATCTAGGTCCAAAAGTTTTGGTTGTATTGATGGATATTATATTGATATTGATGTGTTAGTTTTGGTAGTAGGTGTGGATGATGATAAAAATCACTTTATTCAAAAAGATTTGAGTGATACTTGCTGGATTTTCAAGTTTCTTCAGGCAGTGTATGATCACGAATTTTCTGGGCATGTTGTAGTCTTTTTCATGAGCTGAAAAAATTATATGTTCAAGTTAACATCCTGGAATAGTCCCATGAATTTTCTTGGGTTCTAATTTTGGGTTAAAGTGCTTCAAAAAATCAGTAACACGAAATTGTATAGATGATGCCTAAAATGTTGAAACTAAGGCACTACAGATATCCAATTTTATTACTATAACAAATGATTGAATGAACCTTTGAAATTTTTACCGAAGTTAATAACATATTGAAGTATCCCTGTAAATTTTATTGTGAGTTAGATCCATCATTTTGTAGGGTTAAAAATTGTAAAACTCCTGGTCTTTCCAATTGGTGGCTCTGTCTACTAAATTTGTACAATTTCCTGATGGAGTTTGAGAGCTTCGTTTGGGTTGAAATTTTCATAAGACCTCTTAGACACATTGAAGTGTCATGGAGAATTTTTGTGGCCCTTGAATCAACCATTTGATAAGGACATTAAATATTGGTACTGAAATAATAAATCTACCCATGTGCTGAAATGGTAAAAATGCCTTAAATTAATGATAAAGTAGTATGTAGTTCAAGTATCTAGTATATGAATGCATACTAATTGTTTTAAAGATTTTTCATGAAGCATGAATGTGACTCCAATGTAATTGAATGCCTATATGTATGGTGAGCATGCCTTGGAAAAAGAGAAAATTGCATGATGCACTTATATGAGAAAAGAGAATGTATAAGTTTCACTTGTGCATGTTTTAACATATGGGGAAACAAGACAAGGCTTATATGGGTTGGAGGGGAAGACAATAATAAGGACTTCCATAGAAACTTTATGAGTTAGTAGATGCATCGGCTAGGAATAGAACTGTGTGGGATTTGGAAATGAAAAAAAATGAAGTTAGATGATCACGAGTAGGAATGAGCTCATGTCCTAGCGGTCTATTATCCTTTATGGTATTATCTAAGATAGGTACCCTGTGATGTGATATTAAGCCTTTCCTATGTTAATGAAAAGAAAAAATGCACAGAATAGGATTCCATGGTTCCAAATAGCAACGCATAATTTATCACTATGGTTATATCTTGATTGCACATAATAGTACCTACTTTAGTTGTAATGCTTATAATCTTTGCATAAATATTCTTATGTGAATGCATTTATAGTTGATTTCTATACAATCTCTAAGGATTACCTTACTAAAAATTTTATAATATTCTCACCCCTATAGTTACAGGTACTTGTATTACTCAATTCAGCAGATGTTGTCCATAGTGTTCTTCCTTGACTCGCACAGTGGGTGTGGCATTATGACCCAAGCATGGACTCCTTGTATGTTGTAGGTCATTCCCAGTTTCGTGTGTACGTACTTTTTGACCGCTCCTTTAGTGCATCCGTCTTCCTGGCGAGTTCAACCCCTTTCTCCTTATGACGGTGTGCCCCTTCATATGGCACACCCAAAGGTGTCGATGTTCCAGTCGCCCACCTGTGCGCCCTCCAGGACGTGCCCACCTCTTCATCATCATCCTCAGACTTGGACCCAACCAAGGGTCCTGACCCCTCAGGGGAGGCGAGGCTATCATACCGATGGCCAACGGCTTCTTCTAGGAGGATGTGAGGCTTTCAGGGACCTTGGCTTGTATTTAGTAGTAGTGTAATATTAGGACTTTCCAGCCTATTAGATGACATATTATTAGATATTCGGGTCCATTTGTATTTATATGTGATTTTTGGACCGAATATTTAGCAGGTTAGGTTCTTAGATGATAGCGAGTCCTTTTGATATTGAGTCCTTGACTTTCTTAGGAGCTGACTAAATCAGTTTATAGCCTGATGTACATATTATATACTCAGAGACTATGTCCATATATGTGAATAAGCCTTTTGCTACTTGTATGTCTAAATTGCTTTATTTTGCTGTGTTTCGCTTAGTTTAAATTATGAATGCAAGTAATACTCTGCTAATTACTCTATTATCACTCGAGTAAAATATGGTAATTAAGAGGGTGTTACATTATGGTATAGAAGGGACTATCCTCTCAGCCTGGGATTGGACAAACTATGTTTCCATAATATTTTTCATGCATTATGATGCATATATGTATATATGTGTGTGTATGACATTGGTTAGAAATGTTGTGGGTTATGCCACACTTGGCTTGGTATTGAGTCTGATCAACTCAATATTTTGTTTGGTGTGATAGGAATCAATGACTTCAAATCGGCAAACTAGGAGTGGAGCGGGAATAATGCCGAAATGATCAACACCTTTCGTGAGATGGCTGTGACAATGATGGAGCAAGCTGTAGTTGCTAACCGAATGATGAAAAACTAAACCGTAATGAAGAGCAAAACCCGGGGAACCAGAGAGGAAATGAAGTAGATGGAGAATATCAGAAATTTGCTGAATTTAGAAAGGCAAACCCCAGCCTTTTCGGAGATTTAATCCTTGTAAAGCGGAAGAATGGATCAAGGCGATGGAAAAGATTTTCTCAGTTCTCCCTCATAGAGATTCAAAAGGTGGCTTTTTCCACCTACATGCTGGAGGCGGATGCGAAATTTTGGTGGGTTAGCACCAGGGGATTATTTGAAGCTTCTCAAACTAAAGTCACCTGGGATATCTTCAAAGAGGCTTTCTACCATAAATATTTCCCTCTTCTATGAGAAATGCAAAGGAGTTAGAATTCATGGCTCTTAAACAAGGACCTATGGCTGTGGTAGAGTATATTGCCAAATTTGAAGAGCTCTGCAAATTTTCTATGATTTACCAACGTGACCCAGATGAAGCTTGGAAATGCATGAAATATGAAGGGGGTCTACATGAAGACATAAAAGCAACTATAAGCCTCCTGGAGATTGAGACTATCCTACTTTGGTGAATAAGTGTCACGTCCTGAAGAGTTGAATAAGAAGCTTGCCAGCCTCAAGTATGCACAAAGCAATGCTAGAAGGGGATTAGCACCCAGGGTCCCCGATTCAAGCCTGTAAACCGTCTAGGGAAGATTTCCACCTAACAACCACAACAACAGAGGGAAGAAACTTCAATCCCCAAGAGCGGAAGTCGAGAGTGCCCTAAATGTGGAAAATATCACGGGAATAGGCCTTGCTGGACAACACAAATTGTTTGCTTCGATTGTGGGAAGCGGACACAAGATTTTTGAATGCCCTAATAAGAAAGGTCGGCAGCCCACCCTAGGCCACAACGCGAGGGCGTATTTTTACTATGAGTGCCAAGGAAGCTTCTCAATTTCCCGATCTGATCTGGGTAAGTGTGAAATAAATGGTAATATCCTAGATGTCCTGTATGATTCAGGTGCCACTCATTCTTTCATATCTCATGATTGTGTACAAAGGTTAGGATTATTTGTCTGAGTTACCCTATGATCTTCTTGTATACACTCTCCTGCTGGTCCTATTAGGACTTGTTATGCATGCTTGAACCTTCCTCTTCTTATAAATACTAGAGAATTTACTGCCAATTATTTTGTCTCCCTTTATTACGTTTAGAAGTCATTTTAGGTATGGATTGGCTGGTACCCAATTATGTTCTTCTACATTGTCCAACTAGAACGACTTGTGTTCCTCCCTTCACCGCCCTCTATTCCTCTGGCTCCTCTTTCCTTTTACTTAGACCTAGTGACACGTAACCCTAGTAAGGTGAACCGTCCGGAATATGTTCTCCTCTCAGCTAGTGAAACTAAAAGTAACCATGACCTGAATACGATTCCAATGGTGAAGGAGTATCCAGATATGTTCGCAAATGATATTCCAGAGTTACCACCTAAGAGGGAGATTGAATTATCCATTGAATTGGTCTAAGGGACATGTCCTATCCCAATTGCTCCTTATAGGATGTCACCCTTGGAGTTGAAGGAATTAAAGTCAGATAGAAGAACTATTAGGAAACATTTCATTAGACCAAGTGCCTCTCCATGGGGGCCCTGTTCTTCCTGGTAAAGAAAAAGGATGGGGGCATGAGGCTTTGCATGGACTATAGGCAATTGAACAAAGTACCCTTTGCCAAGAATTGACAATCTTATGGACCAGTTATGCGGGCAACTGTGTTCTTAAAGATTGACCTTAGATCAAGCTATCATCAAATTCGAGTTCGGCATGAGGATATCCCCAAAACTGCTTTCAGGACCAAATACAAGTGATGTCTTTTGGGTTAACAAATGCTCTGGTATTCAAGGATTATATGAACCGATCTTCCGCCACTACTTGGATAAATTTGTAGTCGTCTTTATAGATGATATACTTATCTATTCAAGAACCAAAAAAGAACATGCGGAACATCTTAGGGTTGTGTTACAAATCCTAAGGGAGAGGAAGTTGTATGCCAAATTGTCAAAATGTGAATTCTAGATGGAAAAGATTAAATTTCTAGGCCATGTGGTCTCAGCGAGGAGGAATTTCCGTAGATACCAGCAAAGTAGAATCAGTACTCCTTTGGGGATGACTAACCACGATGACTAAGATTCGGAGTTTCCTAGGGTTAGCTGGATACTATGACGATTTATCATGGGTTTTTCTCAGATAGCACTACCTTTGACTAAGTTAACCCAAAAGAATGCTCACTTTAAGTGAATCCTGGAGTGTGAAACTAGTTTCAGGAGTTGAAACGAAGTTCACTATGGCACCAGAATAAGTCCTCCTAACACATGAACCCTTTGAGGTCTATCGTGATGCTTCTAGTAAAGGCTTGGGATGTGTGTGATGCAGAAGCGAAACGTGGTTGCCTATGCCTCTCGCAGTTGAAATGTAACACCCTAAAAATTATTTAAAAATTAATTTGAGCTTTGTTAGTCGTAATTTTAAAAATATAACAGTTTAGCAATGATGAGGGTGGCCTAACGGATATATCAAAAAAAAAATTTCGAGTTAGTGAATAGTAACCTTGAGGCCCAAGTATAACGAAGCCCTAGATTCAGGACTAGAAATGCCCGGGATTGAGAAAGAGAGGGTTAAGGTTAGAAATAGTTAGGAATAAGGATTTTATACCTGAATTTAATTTTCGGGTAATATCGATTCAATCGGGTACGGTGTTTACCCGTCGGAGATTTTATGCAATTTCTTACACCGAATGAAACTGCAGTGCAAGTTTGCCACCTAAGGAAGACAAGTGTGTGGCTTGAGATGTGCCACACCTTTTCACCTTTATGATTAGCCAATAGGAATCTTACAAAATTTTATCTATTTATCTTAAGGAAACAATTTTTGTGGTAGAAACAATTCCAACACATGTTATAATAAATGACTTAAGATCACAATTTCTTCCTTTCTTTTTCACAATTTCATGCAGCCTTCAAGGAGACAAACCAGCCACCATTTTCATCCTCTTGAGCTTCATTTTGAATTCTAATCGCAAAAACCCTAAGCTAGAGTTGCTAAAACTCCAAAATTCCTTTACAAAACTTGTTCTACACCTTAAACCTACAAAACTAACCGATTAAAATCTCTATCCCTCACCAAAACATACCTTGATACTTCACCCTCACTGAGTTAAGGAGAATTTTGGGTTGATTTGGGAGCAAGATAATCTTAAAGCATCTTGGGGCCAAGGAGCCATTAAGACACTCAAAGTAGGGATTCTGTTGTCTTTCTTTGTCAAATTTTCCTGATCTGTTTTGGCTTGAGCTAGGTCCAAAATTTCTAGTTTTATTGAGTGATATTATGTTGATATTGATGTATTAATTTTGGTGGTGTGTTTGGATGGTGTTAGAAAATGGTTTTTATCAAAAGAAATTTGGACTAGGCTGCTAGATTTTGGTTTTCTAAGGCAGCAGTGGTGCACGAATTTTCTGGTATATTTGTATGTGTTTTCATGAGCTATAAAAATTATATATCGGAGTTAACATCTTAAGCTAACTATATTAATTTTCTTGGGTGTCAATTTTAAGGTTTACTACCTCAAAAAAAATCAGAAACCAAATGAGACTGATGCTGTCCTAATGGTTGAAACTGAAGTAATAAAGTTGTCCAATTTTGTTACCATAGTAAATGATTGAACTAGCCCTTGAAATTTTTACAGAGATTAAAAACATATTGAGGTATCACTGTAAATTTTATGCATTGATTCAATCATTTGCTAGGATTAAAAATTATGAGAACTTATTCAGTTGTGAATTGATGGCCCATGACCACTAAATTTGTACAATTTACTGAAGGATTTAGAAAGCTCTGTTTGTGTTGAAATTTTTAGGGACCTTGCGGACACATGAAGTGTCCTTGAGAATTTTTATAGCTTCTGAATTGCTTGTTTGATGAGCAAATAAATTCGTGTTACAATGGTGTAAAATCTGCCATTATGCTGGAAATGTAACAATGCTTTGAATTGATGAAGTAATGGCATTTTGGATTCTAGTATGACATGAATACTTGATGTTACCTACTTGGCCATGTAACTTGTGACATATAAATGCATGCTAGAGGAAGTAAAGAGTGGTTTATGAGGCATGATTGAGATTTCATTGTGAATGAATTGCCTTTATGTGCTTTATGCATGCATTTGGAAAAAGAAAAGAGAATGTACAAAGTTTACTCATGCATGTTCTGACATATGGACAAAACAGAAACAAGACTTAGGTTGAATGAGGGAAGGAAATAAAAAAGGAACTCCCCAAATTTATAGTCGATACACGTGGCTAAGAATAGAACTATGTGTGATTTGGAAATGGAAAAAAAATGAAGTTCAATGATCACGTATAGAAATGAGCTAAGTCCTCATAACGTCTATTTCCCTTGTGTGGTGTGATCGACCATAAATACCATTTGGTATAAATTATCTATTGTGGAATTGTCCACGGCAAATACCCGTTGGTATAACTAAGTCTTTCCTATGTCAATGAAAAGAGAAAATGCATTGATTTGACTTCATGGCCATAAGTGAATACATGTCACTTAGGGATAATTTCACTGTGGTTATCATAGGCATACTCATGTTAGTTGAATTGCTGCCTTGTGTAATTTAGTAATTGTTGGAACATTATGAGATATTAAGTGATGAAATGTTAAAAGAAACCCACTTCGGAAGAATGGTTTTTGAAATGTTAAAATGAACCTTTGATATATGTTGCATGCTCACATTTTCGTAATAAACGAAATGGCTGGGGCAATGACGATGACATTATGATGGTGTAACTGGGGAGTTGCCCTCCTAGAATTGTGTAATTCTCACCCTATGTTTTTGTGTTTAGTGTCACCTCCAGGTTGATCCAGAGAACAATGAAGCTGCAACTTGAAGAACTCGAACGATAGTACTTATTAGTTGATGTTTTTACTTTACTATGCTTAGTTGGAGTTGTATGTATGTAAATGAAACAATGAACGTATTGTATTAAAGCTCTTAGAAGAGCTTCCTTTTGTACTTAATTATGTATTTAAATAAATGTTTTGGTTCTTCGTTATACATTTTAATATAATTATGCTTCGTGATTTCACTAAGCAATTGATCTTGCTATAGATATTTAGAAAGGTCCGCTAATTAGGAAGTAACAACTTTCAAGTATGATGTCATGACTTAAGGATGAGGTTGTACTTGGGAGGATGTTACATGAAACCCCATGAAGTAAACTACCCAACACATGACCTTGAACTTGCAGGTCTGGTTTTTGCTGAATCTGGCGCGACACCATCTGTATGGTGTACAATTCAATGTCTTCTCTGATCATAAAAGTTCAAAGTACCTTTTTGATCAAAAATAGTTGAATATGAGACAAAGAAGGTGAATGAAGTTCCTTAAGGATTATGAGTTCAGTCTAAACTACCATCAGGCAAAGCAAATGTTGTGGCAGATGCCATGAACGGGAAATCCATGGGTGTAGCATGCCTGATGATCAAGGAAAGAGCTAGTGGAGAGCTTTAAGAGGCTTAGTGTTGGTACGTCGTGAACCCAAATGGTGTGAGGTTAGGTTAGATACGAGTAACAAGCAAGTTCCAGGAACGAATTTTGGCTGCACAACCCGAAGATCAAGAGCTTCAAGAGATTTTAAAATCAGTTCAAACCAGGAAGTTACCAAAATTTACTCAGAGACCAAGGTATATGGAGGTATAAGGACAGGGTCTGTGTACTGCAAGTGGTAATCTTAGGAATGAGATCTTAAAGGAGGCTCATAGAGGGAATTCACCATACACCCTGGAACTAGTAAAATGTATGCAAACCTTAAAAGGATGTTTTGGTGGCCTGTAACAACCTAACATCTGTCCCAATACTACTAGTAAGTACTTAGGTCAAATATCAGTCATTACTTACTATCATGGTTCTTTTATGAGAAAGAGAAATAACTTAAAGAAAATACGAGCCATTTTTTTTTTAAAATAAAAGCCGCGCGTATCTTATCGGGTCGGTATTATAAAGTGCAGAAATATAAACATAGAAGTGGCTCCAGATCAAATATAACATCACATTGAAATACTTCATACATAATAATATGCCTACCCTATGGTAGGACTCTTCAAGTACATGAGATGATGCAAATACAACTGAAACGGAAATACATGTAAATAGAAACCACAGAACCAGAAATCATAAAAGGAACATCCCCTCCCAAGAACATCTAAAGTGGATAACCTCAATACAAAAGAAGGTTTATCCGTTCTACATGTAGTGCGTGCACTAAGGACTACCCTCTATCCTAAAGCTAATGCCATGGGTAAGGCGGGACGTAACCAATCCATGGACGAAGTGCGTCTGGAGTAGGCACTCGAGGTCCTCCATGATGAAGCTCGGCTGGAGCGGGCATGGTGGAAGGCTGGACATTTCCCCTACGTCGAGGCCGTGGACCAGGTACGGGGCTCTCCGAGGCTGAGTCACCGTCTCCTCACTACCCATGGGCATATGCGGTGGAGTGGGGGGAGTCCTCTGAGGGATCCTCCTCCGAGTGCTGAGTGAGGGGCACGTACTCTGGTACCCTTCCAGCTGGCAGAGTGAGTCCGTAGAATCCTCTCATCAGGCGTACGGGCGTGCTCAAAAATCATCGCATCATCATAAGGAGACGTCGGGGTAAAGAGGTAGCTATCTACTGGATGAGAGAAGGGTCGTCCAAGAAATGCGAACACACGAACGGTGCAAGAGCCCTCAAAATGAAATGACCCAAGCTCTGGGTCATGGTGGATCTCCCATGTCGGCGTGTCAATGAATAGGACGAAGGTCGCCATCTCGATCTGAAGACGTAATGGAAAGAGAGATAGAGGGAGTGAGTTTTCTTGCTAAAGAAACTCAGTAGGGTTTCCTCCTATTCTATGTGTCATCATCTACGTCTCCAGGGTTCTCGGTTTATTTATAAAACCATGGACATATATTGGTTCAATTATGAGTTTTCTAAAATCTCAATTTCCGAGAATCCATTCTTTTTAACATGGCACTTGTGTTACATAAGCTATATACTTGAATTATAGAACGTAAATCATGCAACTGGGTACATAGGACATAAAGCATATAACTGGGTACATGGAACATAAAGCATATAACTTTGTTACATGGAACATAAATCATATAACTTCGTTACATGGAACATAAATCATATAACTTGGTTACTTAGGTGACATAAGAACCTTTACTTAACTGGGCCGCCCTAATCTTTCTCCCTTTTGAGAAATCTCTAGGTTATGAGCTCATACCACACTAGTCGTCACTAGCATCTAGACTTCATCCCTTGGGATAAGTCAACTTCCCGACCTTAAGTACGGGTTTAGGGGGCTAGAATCACATCGTCCCCACCCTTCGTTTGGTGGTTTCAAAGGATTACATTCTCATATCTTAAGTCACCCTAAGTTTAACATGTTACTGTGAGATGCCGCATAATTAATGCGTAACACAAAAATTACTACTTCGGCATCTCTAAGGTCTTTTAAAGAAGCAATAACGTAAGGGTACAAAACTATTATTTAAGGATAATAGTTACATGGCACCATATATGTCATGAGATAACACATCAATTCATCATTAAATGCGAGACACATAATCATCCCTTAAGGTAGAAATCTCTCATTCGGGTAACCTCAAACTATCCCATTGTTTTCTTGCATGCTAATGGGATTGATTAACCTCATTACCATAATCCATTAAGTTCTAATTCCTAATTAATTATGGTTGGACAGCTTATGTAGTTGTTCACGTTTGATGAATTATGTGTTCTAGAAAAATGCGTTTTAAGCCCTTTCTCGCTTCCGACTTTGTCTATGGTGCAGTAATTAATACCTAAGCCAATTATGAGTCACTCCCGCACATCTAGGCATATTATAATGTGATTCTAACTATTTTATCAAGGCTGGGCAGAAACTAACTTTGCCATTCTTTAGTAGTTCTAGAATTCACATATTAGGCAAACAAAGTCACTAATGATGCTTTTAAAAGTCTAGAACAAATATCACATACTTAGCAAGGTAAATCAACATATTTAGACCACCCAAAACAGAATTTAAGGTGCTGGAACTGTTAAGGCAGAACCAAAACCCTTAAGGCATAAAATCATGAGAAAAACCTTACTTTCAACATATAACTTGCTAGTTTCTCTTAGAACCTTTTTAGGACTTCAGAACTCCATAAGGTCAAAGTTTATTTTGCCAAAACTCAACATAAAACGCCAAGGGCAGTAGCCATTTAATCTTACCCTTGATCAAGATGCAAAACTTGAAAACTTGTTTAAAACCTTAGTTGGGTGCATCTAAGCTTAGAAAAATTCTAAGTCATGCATTATAGGCCCTTGTAGTTAAATGAAACTCATCCTAGAGCCATTTACACCACATGGCCGAATGATATTCAAGGAAGTACCTCCTTGATTTAATTCTTTTCTTAGAATGAAAGGGGCAAGTCTTTGAGCTCTAAAATTTTAAGTGACGACATTAAAATAAACGTGCTATGCATTTCATTTTATAGCCTTTTTGAAAGTAAAGTGATAACACAAAGTAAATATGAAATGCATCTCCATTCTTATTCTTAGCACTTAGTGATGACTTGAAATATAAAATGAGATGCAAAGCTTGAAACATAAACGTGCTAGGCAAAAGATAAACATGAGGTGCAAGGTTCTATTCTTTATTTTAGTGCTCTAGGCCTCTTGAAGTTTTCACTCCAAATCAACAATCAACTTTAAGGTTGAAATAGGTAGGCTTTGAGATTAATTAAGTGATGATGCACATTCTCATTTTAATCCTTAAGTTGCTTAGTGATGGCTTGAAATTAAACATGCTATGCAAAGCATAAAAATAAACATGGATGCAACTTCTTTTATGTCTTGTTTAGAGCTCTTGCAAGACTTTAAAGGAAACAAAGTTTCATCCCATAACTCATCCTCACAAGAAAAGAAAACACTAGTGTTGCTAAGTTATGTAAAAAGAGCCAATACCTCCACCAAGAACCATAAGGTGGCCGAAACCTCATCATGAGGAAGCAACCATATATATTCTTTTTTGAACTCTAGGGACCAAGATCTTGGTGATTCAAACACCAACATCTCAAGCCCTCATCATTGAGTATTTTTACAATGCTCTACATTTCTTAACAAAACAAAACTCATGACCAACATAAAGGAAAGAAACCGAAAACACACTTGGCCTAGAAACCAAGTTTAGGCTCTAGAGTTTTGTTCATGTGACCTACATCAACATGAAGCCCTCATCATCAAGCTACCATTTTTCCAAGTCCCAAAGGCCTTCATGGCCGAAAACTCAAGAAAAAGAAATGGGGTTTTCAAAGGTTCAAGAGAAACATAACTATGTCTTGAGAAAAACTTGGAAATAATAAACTTATCTTAAGAAAACTCAAGCTTTAGAGGTTGTTCATGTGACAAACATCAACATACAACTCTCATCATCAAGCCCTCCTTATCTTGGCCCTAAGGCCGAAAATGAAAGGGAAAGAAAAAGGAGAAAACCGAAATGAACTTGTGAGAGAAACTCACTACAACACAACTTTCAAGCAAGATCAAACATTGAGCATTAAGATAAAAGAAAGCATTCTTGAAAAGCTCCCTACCTAGAGTTTGAGATTGAGAGGAAGTGAAGAAGATGGACTCTTAAACTTGAGAGGAAAGAAGACCCCAAAGTGCTCTAAACTCTAAGCTTTAGTGAAATGAACAAAGGTGCTTCAAGTTCCCTAAGCTACCTATTTATAGAGAAGTAAAATGAATTAAATAATGGTGGCCTTTTTGGGGAAAAGAAATGTCTTTGTTCAAAGCATGGTGTTAGTCATTCAAAGCATGGTGAAAAGTCTAGCTATGCATGTCCTAGAGCATGGCTAGAATTGTAGCTTATTTTCAAACCTTTTTAAATGTATAAAATTACAAAATTTTGGGCTGCCAAGGCTAAGGGAACCGTGCACCCTATGCCCAAAAAGAGGAGAAAATTTTCTAGACTTAAATTCCCAAAGCATAGGTAAGGTGTTGTAAGACATGTTGTCTTGAAAAAGTTTGATAGAAAGCTTGAATGACCACAAAAACAAATCATTCTTTTTGAATTTGAAAGACATATTTCTTTTTATTTTAGAAGTGAATTGAAAACCTTGATTGACCATATAAATTATTCTTTGAATCTTGAAAGACATTTTTCTTGGAAGTTGAACATTGATTGAAAGTGTTCAAGACATGTGTCATAAGATAGCTTGACCACTTAGACTAATTTTATGTGATTTCTAGGGGGAGGGTGGCGCCACTTTTGGCAGCCTTGGGAAGGAGAAATATCTCCTCAAATCATGGTCTAGAAGTGTGCTTTGGTGTGACATAGATTAGGCTTAGGATTGATGGTTGTCAAGTAGGTACTCTAGGTACACTATTTGGTTAATTAAAACTATAGACCCCTAGGTTAGAGGTGGTTGAGAAGGTTTAATGGAGTCAAAGCCTCCAAGACTAGTGATGTGAGTGTGACAACTTCTCCTTGAAAGAAGATGACGTGAATAGTGGAAACACTATTCAACACTATTCAGATTCTTTTTCTTTTTAAAGAAAGAGACTAGAATGAAGTTTGAATTTTCCCAAGCAATTTTAGGTTCCAATTAATTTCAAATGATGGTTTTGGCCCTAGGTTAATTATGGAAATTAATTAACCTTTAATTAGAGCCTAATATTGCTTAGGTTTTAGAGTTGACAGCTCATTAAGCTAAAAATGCGATATGCAAGGGCAAAATCGTAATTTTTACCAAAACTTGCCCGGACCTCCGGACTTAAGTAAACATAGTTCATGCCTTAAAATCATTGTTTTAAACCTCGGGACGAAGTCCGGGTCAAAACGAAACTTAAAACTGCCTTAATTCTGTTCCGGGTATTTTGGTCGTTTAGCAGAGATCTCATAAATGAGGTTTTTCTGCTCCGTTAGGCATTCGCACTCAAACAATCCCCTTCATATAACATATGAACCCTATGGGGATGGCCCAAAGCCGGCCGTCCGTGTTTCGGGTGAAAACGACCTCAGGGGCATTTTGGTCATTTTGAAAGTTTAGCGAAAATCGGGCGTTACATTACTCCCCTCCTTAAAAAGAATTTCGTCCTCGAAATTCATTACCTGAATAATGGGATATTGTGCTAGCATGTTGGCCTCCAATTCCCATGTGAATTCTTCGGCTTTCCGCGTCCCCGCGACTTTGACCAAAGGTACTGCTTTGTTTCTTAGTTGCTTGACTCCTCGGTCCACAATTCTCGTAGGAGGCAGGTTAAATGTCAGGTCATCCCTTAATTGTACATGTTCCGGCTCTAGTACATGACTTGGGTCAGATTGATATTTTCGTAACTGGGAGACATGGAAAACATCGTGGAGATTGGATAGATTCGGGGTAGGGCTATGCGGTATGCTCCAGACCCTACTCTCCTGAGAATTTCAAATGGGCCAAGGAACCTAGGGCTTAGCTTTTTCACCTTCATAGCTCGACCTATACCTGTGGTTGGGGTTATCTTGAGAAAACATGTTCTCCTACTTGGAACTCAATCGGCTTACGCCGCTTATCCGCATAGCTTTTCTCGGCTTTGAGCGGAGAATCCTATCCCTTATCCTTTTAATTTGTTCCGTCGTTTCCCTCACTAAGTCTGGTCCAATTAGACTTTGCTCTCCAGGTTCGTACCAACATAGGGTGACTGACATTTTCGTCCATAAAGGGCCTCATACGGTGCCATACCAATACTCGCGTGATAACTATTGTTATACGCAAATTCGATTAGTGGCAGGTATTTGTCCCAACTCCCTTTCTGGTCTAGAACGCACGCCCTAAGCATATCCTCCAAAGTTTGGATTGTTCTCTCGGATTGGCCATCTGTTTGTGGGTGGTAAGCCGTGCTCAAGCACAGCTTTGAACCAAACGCCTTCTGAAAGGCTCCCCAAAACCGTGACGTAAACGCGGATCCCGATCAGAGATTCCTGTTGACGGCACTCCATGTAGCCTCACAATCTCTTGGATATACAATTGTGCTAACCTATCCAAGGAATATGTCACTTTAATAGGTAAAAAGTGAGCTGACTTCGTCAATCTATCCACTATTACCCATATAGCGTCATGATTCGCTTGGGTCCTCGGTAGTCCAGTCACAAAATCCATCGAGATGCTATCCCACTTCCATTCGGGAATAGATAGGGGTTGCAACATTCCAGAGGGTTTTTGGTGCTCTATCTTCACCTTCTGGCACACTAGGCACCTATTAACCCATTTGCAGACATCCTTTTTCAAACGGGCCACCAGAACATCTTTTTCAAATCTTGGTACATCTTGGTGGCACAGGATGAATTGAAAAATTGCTTTTGTGGGCCTCCTCGAGAATCTCTTCGGAGGTCACCGCGCAGGTATGCATATACGTCCTTCAAACCTCCACATACCATCTTTTCCTTGGCTGAAACCCTTCAGTTTTCAGCTTTTCCTGCCCAAGAGTCTCTTGAAACTCATCATCTTCCCTTTGGGCTTGAGTGATTCTCCTTTGAAAATCACTTGACACACTAAGGTGGCAAACTCTCATACCCATAGGGGTTATGGTTATTCCTAGGTTCAGGTCTCTAAAAGCCTCAATCAGTTCATCCTCCTTAATCATTAAGTGGGACAAGTGTAAGGATTTCCTACTCAGGGCATCGGCTACAACATTAGCTTTTAGGGATGGTAGTTCAATCCAAAATCATAATCCTTCAAGAACTCCATCCACCTCCTTTGCCTCATGTTTAGCTCTTTCTGATCAAAAAGATACTTCAAACTCTTGTGATCGGAGAACACCTCGAACCTTACCCGTACAAATGGTGTCTCCAGATCTTTAGAGCGAACACAACGGCGGCCAATTCTAGGTCATGGGTGGGGTAGTTTATTTCATGTGGCTTGAGTTGCCTCGATGCGTAGGCTACCACTTGCCTATTTTGCATCAAGACGCAACCTAAGCCCTTACAGAAGCGTCACAGTATACCTCAAAAGGCTCCTTAGGGTCGGGCTGGGACTGGGGTAGAGGTCAACTTATGCTTCAGTTCTTGAAAACTTTTCTCACAATCTGGGTCCAGACGAAAAGGGTGTTTTTCCTAGTAAGCTTGGTTAAAGGTAATGCGATCTGGGAAAATCCCTTGATGAACCTACGATAATAGCCAGCTAATCCCAAAAAGCTCCTTATCTCAGTCACGGTCTTAGGTTGTTCCCAATTCATCACTGCTTCCACCTTACTAGGATCGACTGCAATTCCTCCTCTAGACACTACATGCCCTAGAAATTTCACTTCTTCCAACCAAAACTCACATTTAGACAACTTGGCATAAAGTTTCTTCTCCCTCAAAACCTCTAATACTGTTACTAGATGTTGCTCATGCTCTTCGTGGGTCCTTGAATAAATGAGTATATCATCTATAAAGACAACCACGAACTTATCCAAATAGGGTCTAAAGATCCTATTCATATAATCCATGAAAACAGCTGGAGCATTGGTCAAACCAAAAGACATAACTCCAAACTCGAAATGTCCATATCGAGTGCGGAAAGCCGTCTTGGGTATATCCTCATCCCTAACTCTAATCTGATGATAACCAGACCTCAAGTCAATCTTAGAAAACACTCCTGCACCTCTCAATTGGTCCATCAAGTCATCAATTCTAGGCAAAGGGTACTTATTTTTCACCGTCACTTTGTTCAACTGCCTATAATCGACACACATCCTCATGCTTCCGTCCTTCTTTTTCACAAACAACACCGGGGCTCCCCAAGGTGATGCGCTCGGCCTAATGAAATTCTTTTCCAAAAGGTCCTCCAGTTGGGTTTTCAACTCGGCCAATTCCAAAGGGGGCATTCTATAGGGGGCTATGGATATGGGTCCGGTGCCTGGGAGTAACTCTATTGAGAATTCAATCTCTCTCTTAGGGGAAAATTCCGGATTTCATCTGGAAATACTTCGGGATAGTTTCTCACTACGGGTATCTCCTCGATGCTTTGCTCAAAGTCGACATCACTAGCGGCCAAAAGAATGTAACCTCTTTCACCTTTACCACAGCTTAGGTCTACAGCATTTAGGTATATCCTCATGGTTTCCCTAGGTTCAGGGGGAATGGGAAGAAAGGTGATGGTTTTCTCGTAAGGTTTAACAAGACACGGTTAGCCCAAAGCCAATCCATGCCCAGAATTATCTCTAGTCCTTTCATGGGTAAACATACGAAATCTAGAACAAACGGTCTATTTTCTAGGATGAAACTGCACTCCAAGCAACATTTGCTAGTTCTAACTGGTTTCCAGTGGGGTAGAGACAATAAGATTAAAAGGGAGTTCAGACATGTTCAAACCTAGGGTCTCTACACAAGAGTATGATATAAAGGAATGGGTTGCGCCAGAATCATATAGTACAATTAGGTTTTTACCGTTCATTTCACACTTACCTTTAACGAGTCTGGTGACGTCGTCGTCTCTTCGCATTGAGGGTATAGACCCTTCCTTGACGTTGCGGCTTGGGGTTGGGGGTTGGCTGATTCCTCTTGGGACAATCTTTGGAGTAGTGTCCCGGTTCTCGCATCGGTAGCAAACGTCTAACCCGGCCCGACACGGCAAGCTTCCATGGGGTCTGCCACACTTAGGACACTCAGCATGTGGGGTGGAAGATATCCCTTGTGGTGCCTTCCCCTTATTATTTGTGGGCTTGTTTTTGTTGTTGTTGTTGTTGTTGTTGTTGTTCTTCGGCTTGAAGTCCTTTCGAGGTCCCTGAGGTTTGGACCCGGATTGGGACTCCTGTTGGGGTTGAAACTTCTGCGATCCCTTCTTCTTGGCTGGCCTTGAGGTGCCAGCTTCTTGTTTGGAGTTGCCGGACTTTGTTGCATTCAACTCCCGCTGTCCGTCCTCAATTATGCGGCATTTGTTTACCAGGGTCGGGAAATCCCTGATTTCTAGATGAGCGCTGCTACCTTGAGCTCTCTCTCAACCCCGCTTCATACTTTAGACATTTCCAGTCTCGTAAGGGTTGGCCTGGTACATCCTCGAGAACTTGATGAGGTCCTCGAATTTAGCAGTATATTGTGCCACCGTCGATTATCTTGGAACAATTGCATGAACTCCACCTCCTTGGCATTGCGGACAGACTCTGGGAAGTACTTCTCATAGAAGTGAACTTTAAAAACCTCCCAGTTGATGGCCCCATTAGCCGTTTCCAGCAGCCTCTGGGCTCCAGTCCACCAGCTGGCGTCACCTTCGAGCATATAGGTGGCGAACCTCACTTTTGCTCCTCAGAGCACGGTATCACGCCAAAAATCTTCTCCATGCTTCGGATCCATTCCTCGGCATGGCTCGTTACAGTTCCCTTGAAGGTGGGTGGGCTCGCCCTACGAAACTCTCCAAAGCGAACATGCTCTGGAATCTCAACAGGGGGAGCCGGTACGGCATTCTCACGTTGATCCATCCGGTCAAACAACCGTGCCATAGCTATAGCCATTTGGCGTACAGCAGCAGCAGTTGCATTGTCTTGGTCAGCATTTGCCGTAGTCCTAGACTGTCGTCGCGGTGCCATTTGTCCCTATACACACAAAACAGCAACATTGAGTTGATCAGGCTCAATCCTCCTAGTAAAGTGAGCAAGTTACTATGGCACGTGCAACAAACAGAAGTCATGTATAACTTAATCCTAAAACTCTTATTCATGACATTTCTAGCGGAATATGCTTAAGCACAGTCAGTCCAATCCTCAGCTAGATAAAACCAAACTTCTGATACCAAAATGTAACAACCTAACATCTGTCCCAATACTACTAGTAAGTACTTAGGTCAAATATCAGTCATTACTTACTATCATGGTTCTTTTATGAGAAAGAGAAATAACTTAAAGAAAATACGAGCCATTTTTTTTTTTTAAAATAGAAGCCGCGCGTATCTTATCGGGTCGGTATTATAAAGTGCAGAAATATAAACATAGAAGTGGCTCCAGATCAAATATAACATCACATTGAAATACTTCATACATAATAATATGCCTACCCTATGGTAGGACTCTTCAAGTACATGAGATGATGCAAATACAACTGAAACGGAAATACATGTAAATAGAAACCACAGAACCAGAAATCATAAAAGGAACATCCCCTCCCAAGAACATCTAAAGTGGATAACCTCAATACAAAAGAAGGTTTATCCGTTCTACATGTAGTGCGTGCACTAAGGACTACCCTCTATCCTAAAGCTAATGCCATGGGTAAGGCGGACGTAACCAATCCATGGACGAAGTGCGTCTGGAGTAGGCACTCGAGAGGTCCTCCATGATGAAGCTCGGCTGGAGCGGGCATGGTGGAAGGCTGGACATTTCCCCTACGTCGAGGCCGTGGACCAGGTCCCGGGCTCTCAGAGGCTGAGTCACCGTCTCCTCACTACCCATGGGCATATGCGGTGGAGTGGGGCGAGTCCTCTGAGGGATCCTCCTCAAATCCTGAGTGAGGGGCACGTACTCTGGTACCCTTCAGAACTGGCAGAGTGAGTCCGTAGAATCCTCTCATCAGGCGTACGGGCGTGCTCAAAAATCATCGCATCATCATAAGGAGACGTCGGGGTAAAGAGGTAGCTATCTCCTGGATGAGAGAAGGGTCGTCCAAGAAATGCGAACACACGAACGGTGCAAGAGCCCTCAAAATGAAATGACCCAAGCTCTGGGTCATGGTGGATCTCCCATGTCGGCGTGTCAATGAATAGGACGAAGGTCGCCATCTCGATCTGAAGACGTAATGGAAAGAGAGATAGAGGGAGTGAGTTTTCTTGCTAAAGAAACTCAGTAGGGTTTCCTCCTATTCTATGTGTCATCATCTACGTCTCCAGGGTTCTCGGTTTATTTATAAAACCATGGACATATATTGGTTCAATTATGAGTTTTCTAAAATCTCAATTTCCGAGAATCCATTCTTTTTAACATGGCACTTGTGTTACATAAGCTATATACTTGAATTATAGAACGTAAATCATGCAACTGGGTACATAGGACATAAAGCATATAACTGGGTACATGGAACATAAAGCATATAACTTTGTTACATGGAACATAAATCATATAACTTCGTTACATGGAACATAAATCATATAACTTGGTTACTTAGGTGACATAAGAACCTTTACTTAACTGGGCCGCCCTAATCTTTCTCCCTTTTGAGAAATCTCTAGGTTATGAGCTCATACCACACTAGTCGTCACTAGCATCTAGACTTCATCCCTTGGGATAAGTCAACTTCCCGACCTTAAGTACGGGTTTAGGGGGCTAGAATCACATCGTCCCCACCCTTCGTTTGGTGGTTTCAAAGGATTACATTCTCATATCTTAAGTCACCCTAAGTTTAACATGTTACTGTGAGATGCCGCATAATTAATGCGTAACACAAAAATTACTACTTCGGCATCTCTAAGGTCTTTTAAAGAAGCAATAACGTAAGGGTACAAAACTATTATTTAAGGATAATAGTTACATGGCACCATATATGTCATGAGATAACACATCAATTCATCATTAAATGCGAGACACATAATCATCCCTTAAGGCAGAAATCTCTCATTCGGGTAACCTCAAACTATCCCATTGTTTTCTTGCATGCTAATGGGATTGATTAACCTCATTACCATAATCCATTAAGTTCTAATTCCTATTTAATTATGGTTGGACAGCTTATGTAGTTGTTCACATTTGATGAATTATGTGTTCTAGAAAAATGCGTTTTAAGCCCTTTCTCGCTTCCGACTTTGTCTATGGTGCAGTAATTAATACCTAAGCCAATTATGAGTCACTCCCGCACATCTAGGCATATTATAATGTGATTCTAACTATTTTATCAAGGCTGGGCAGAAACTAACTTTGCCATTCTTTAGTAGTTCTAGAATTCACATATTAGGCAAACAAAGTCACTAATGATGCTTTTAAAAGTCTAGAACAAATATCACATACTTAGCAAGGTAAATCAACATATTTAGACCACCCAAAACAGAATTTAAGGTGCTGGAACTGTTAAGGCAGAACCGAAACCCTTAAGGCATAAAATCATGAGAAAAACCTTACTTTCAACATATAACTTGCTAGTTTCTCTTAGAACCTTTTTAGGACTTCAAAACTCCATAAGGTCAAAGTTTATTTTGCCAAAACTCAACATAAAACGCCAAGGGCAGTAGCCATTTAATCTTACCCTTGATCAAGATGCAAAACTTGAAAACTTGTTTAAAACCTTAGTTGGGTGCATCTAAGCTTAGAAAAATTCTAAGTCATGCATTATAGGCCCTTGTAGTTAAATGAAACTCATCCTAGAGCCATTTACACCACATGGCCGAATGATATTCAAGGAAGTACCTCCTTGATTTAATTCTTTTCTTAGAATGAAAGGGGCAAGTCTTTGAGCTCTAAAATTTTAAGTGACGACATTAAAATAAACGTGCTATGCGTTTCATTTTATAGCCTTTTTGAAAGTAAAGTGATAACACAAAGTAAATATGAAATGCATCTCCATTCTTATTCTTAGCACTTAGTGATGACTTGAAATATAAAATGAGATGCAAAGCTTGAAACATAAACGTGCTAGGCAAAAGATAAACATGAGGTGCAAGGTTCTATTCTTTATTTTAGTGCTCTAGGCCTCTTGAAGTTTTCACTCCAAATCAACAATCAACTTTAAGGTTGAAATAGGTAGGCTTTGAGATTAATTAAGTGATGATGCACATTCTCATTTTAATCCTTAAGTTGCTTAGTGATGGCTTGAAATTAAACATGCTATGCAAAGCATAAAAATAAACATGGATGCAACTTCTTTTATGTCTTGTTTAGAGCTCTTGCAAGACTTTAAAGGAAACAAAGTTTCATCCCATAACTCATCCTCACAAGAAAAGAAAACACTAGTGTTGCTAAGTTATGTACAAAGAGCCAATACCTCCACCAAGAACCATAAGGTGGCCGAAACCTCATCATGAGGAAGCAACCATATATATTCTTTTTTGAACTCTAGGGACTAAGATCTTGGTGATTCAAACACCAACATCTCAAGCCCTCATCATTGAGTATTTTCACAATGCTCTACATTTCTTAACAAAACAAAACTCATGACCAACATAAAGGAAAGAAACCGAAACACACTTGGCCTAGAAACCAAGTTTAGGCTCTAGAGTTTTGTTCATGTGACCTACATCAACATGAAGCCCTCATCATCAAGCTACCATTTTTCCAAGTCCCAAAGGCCTTCATGGCCGAAAACTCAAAAAAGAAATGGGGTTTTCAAAGGTTCAAGAGAAACATAACTATGTCTTGAGAAAAACTTGGAAATAATAAACTTATCTTAAGAAAGCTCAAGCTTTAGAGGTTGTTCATGTGACAAACATCAACATACAACTCTCATCATCAAGCCCTCCTTATCTTGGCCCTAAGGCCGAAAATGAAAGGGAAAGAAAAAGGAGAAAACCGAAATGAACTTGTGAGAGAAACTCACTACAACACAACTTTCAAGCAAGATCAAACATTGAGCATTAAGATAAAAGAAAGCATTCTTGAAAAGCTCCCTACCTAGAGTTTGAGATTGAGAGGAAGTGAAGAAGATGGACTCTTAAACTTGAGAGGAAAGAAGACCCCAAAGTGCTCTAAACTCTAAGCTTTAGTGAAATGAACAAAGGTGCTTCAAGTTCCCTAAGCTACCTATTTATAGAGAAGTAAAATGAATTAAATAATGGTGGCCTTTTTGGGGAAAAGAAATGTCTTTGTTCAAAGCATGGTGTTAGTCATTCAAAGCATGGTGAAAAGTCTAGCTATGCATGTCCTAGAGCATGGCTAGAATTGTAGCTTATTTTCAAACCTTTTTAAATGTATAAAATTACAAAATTTTGGGCTGCCAAGGCTAAGGGAACCGTGCACCCTATGCCCAAAAAGAGGAGAAAATTTTCTAGACTTAAATTCCCAAAGCATAGGTAAGGTGTTGTAAGACATGTTGTCTTGAAAAAGTTTGATAGAAAGCTTGAATGACCACAAAAACAAATCATTCTTTTTGAATTTGAAAGACATATTTCTTTTTATTTTAGAAGTGAATTGAAAACCTTGATTGACCATATAAATTATTCTTTGAATCTTGAAAGACATTTTTCTTGGAAGTTGAACATTGATTGAAAGTGTTCAAGACATGTGTCATAAGATAGCTTGACCACTTAGACTAATTTTATGTGATTTCTAGGGGGAGGGTGGCGCCACTTTTGGCAGCCTTGGGAAGGAGAAATATCTCCTCAAATCATGGTCTAGAAGTGTGCTTTGGTGTGACATAGATTAGGCTTAGGATTGATGGTTGTCAAGTAGGTACTCTAGGTACACTATTTGGTTAATTAAAACTATAGACCCCTAGGTTAGAGGTGGTTGAGAAGGTTTAATGGAGTCAAAGCCTCCAAGACTAGTGATGTGAGTGTGACAACTTCTCCTTGAAAGAAGATGACGTGAATAGTGGAAACACTATTCAACACTATTCACAGATTCTTTTTCTTTTTAAAGAAAGAGACTAGAATGAAGTTTGAATTTTCCCAAGCAATTTTAGGTTCCAATTAATTTCAAATGATGGTTTTGGCCCTAGGTTAATTATGGAAATTAATTAACCTTTAATTAGAGCCTAATATTGCTTAGGTTTTAGAGTTGACGCTCATTAAGCTAAAAATGCGATATGCAAGGGCAAAATCGTAATTTTTACCAAAACTTGCCCGGGACCTCCGGACTTAAGTAAACATAGTTCATGCCTTAAAATCATTGTTTTAAACCTCGGGACGAAGTCCGGGTCAAACGAAACTTAAAACTGCCTTAATTCTGGGGTATTTTGGTCGTTTAGCAGAGATCTCATAAATGAGGTTTTTCTGCTCCGTTAGGCATTCGCACTCAAACAATCCCCTTCATATAACATATGAACCCTATGGGGATGGCCCAAGCCGGCCGTCCCGTGTTTCGGGTGAAAACGACCTCAGGGGCATTTTGGTCATTTTGAAAGTTTAGCGAAAATTGGAGCGTTACAGGATGAAAAGGAACATAGTGGAGTTTGTTCGGAAATGTCTAACTTGCCAAAAAGTTAAAATAGAACATCAGAAGCCAGCTGGTACCTTGCACCCTTTAGAAATTCCGGAATGGAAATAGGAAGTATCACCATGGACTTTGTGATTGGTTTGCCAAGGACATCATCAGGCCATGATGCTATATGGGTTATAGTGGATAGATTGACCAAGTCTGCTCATTTCTTACCCATTAAAGCTAGTTGTTCTCTGGACAAATTAGTTTCCTTGTACATCCAAGAAATAGTAAGACTACATGGTGTTCCTTCTTCAATAGTTTTCAATATAGATTCCCGATTTACTTCAAGATTTGGGAGCTTCCAAAGAGCCTTTGGAACCAAACTGTGTCTGAGTATTGCCTATCACCACCAAACTGAGGTCAAATAGAACGCACCATACAGACTCTGGAAGATATGCTAAGGGCATGCGTAATTGAGCAGAGGGGAAGTTAGGATAAGTTGCTTCCTTTGGTTGAGTTTGCTTATAATAAGCGCAATCATGCTAGCATTGGCATGGCCCCGTATGAAGCTTTGTATGGAAGGAAGTGTCAATCTCCATTGTGTTGGTATGATTCGGGGGAAACAAGGTTATTAGGACCCGATCTTGTCAATCAACGAGGAGCAAATCCAGAAAATTAGGAGAAAAATCTTCACCGCATAGAGTCGTAGGAAGTATGCTTTGAAAAGAAACCCTTAGAATTTCAAGAAGAAGAACATGTATTCCTGAAGGTTACACCCACTATAGGAGAAGATAGAGCTTTAAGAGTCAAAAAGTTGTCACCCAGGTTCATAGGCCCTTTTCCAAATCCTTCGACGGATTAGGTGCTTGCTTATTAGATAGCCTTACCCGCATTTGTCCAACCTTCATGATGTCTTCCACGTATCTCAACTAGAATATGTTATCCAGATCCAACCCATATCATCGAACTCGAATCCATACAATTACGGGATGACTTGACGTTTCAAGCTTCAAGCTTTCAGATCGTGAATAGAGAAGTCAAGCAACTGAGAAATAAATCGGTGCAACTAGTAAAAGTGGCTTGGGGTGGACCAAGAAGTAAAGAATATACGTGGGAGCTAGAATCAAACATGAGGAAGGATCATGGATAGAGAAGTAAGCAACTCCCATTCACGGGATGACTTGACGTTTCAAGCTTCTGTTTAGATCGTGGATAGAGAGTCAAGCAACTGAATAAATCGGTGCAACTAGTAAAAGTGGCTTGGGGTGGACCAAGAAGTAAAGAATATACATGGGAGCTAGAATCAAACATGAGGAAGGATCATCAGAATTGTTTTTAGGTAGAAATTTTGAGGACAAAATTTTTTTATTAAGGTGGGTGGTAGTGTAACACCCAGTTTTCTTTAGAAATTAATTGAGGGTTTGTTAATGGGAATATTAAGTTTCTAACAGATGTAGTAGTAATGAGAACGATTCGAGCCCAAAAAAAAAGAAAAAGTGAGTAGTGTTTTGCGGGCCCCATAACCAAGCTTGGCCAAAACTGAGATTAGAACCGAGGTCCCGAAATTAGAAAAACATGGGAATAAGGTTAGAAATAGGTGGGGATAAAAATTTTATACTTATAATTAATTTTCGGGTAATATTAGTTAATCGATACGGCGTTTACCCGTTAGATGAGATTTCTGTGTGCGAATTCTAATATAAAGATGTTTTAATCATCACAAATGGATAATGTTTATCCACTGAGACATGTGGAAGGCCAAGATTTAATCTTGAAATCCAAGATTAAATCCTAGCTATTCATTCTATTTTCTATCTTTAATAATTAGGACTTTATATTATATAATATCTAGTATTACTATAAAATAAATATAACACCAAAACTTACCCTTGAAGCCATGAAAGTTCGGCCAGCTACAAGGAAGACCAGCAGCCACACCTCCATTTTCAAGAGCTTAAGTTTCCATTCCAAAGCTATAAACACTAGCTTGATGTCAGTGAAACTCCAAAATTTCTTCACTAAACTTGTTCTACACCTCAATCCCTACAAATCTAACCGAACAAAATTTCAATCACTCATCAATCCTTACCTTGCTCTCTCACACCTCACTGATTTAGGAAGGGTTTGGGGTTGTTTTGGGAGCTTTGGAGTAGAAGGAATTAAGCTTGGATCATCTTGGAACCAAGAATCCACTAGCTTACTACAAGTAGGGTTTTTGTTGCCTTTTCTTGTCAAATTTTTCTGACCTGTTTTGGCTTGACCTAGTCCAAAATTTTTAGTTATATTGATGGATATTATATTGATATTGATGTGTTAATTTTTGTAGTAGGTGTGGATGATGATAAAAATCACTTTATTCAAAAAGATGTTGAGTGATACTTGCTGGATTTTCGAGTTTCTTGGGTGTATGATCACGAATTTTCTAGGTATGTTGTAGTAATTTTCATGAGCTGAAAAAATTATATGTTCAATTTAACATCTTGGACTAGTCCCATGAATTTTCTTGGGTTCTAATTTTGGGTTAAAGTGCTTCAAAAAAATCAGTAACCAAAATTGTATAGATGCTGCCTGAAATGTTGAAACTGAGGCACTACAATACCCGATTTTATTACTATAACAAATGATTGAATAAACCTTTGAAATTTTTACCTGAAGTTAATAACATATTTAAGTATCCCTGTAAATTTTGTTGTGAGTTAGCTCAATCATTTTGTAGGGTTAAAAATTGTAAAACTCATGGTGATCTCCCAAATTGGTGGCCTCTGTCCACTAAATTTGTACAATTTCCTGATGGAGTTTGAGAGCTCCTTTGGGTTGAAATTTTATAAGACCTCTTAGACATAAGTGTCATGGAGAATTTTGTGGCCCTTGAATCGACCATTTGGTAAGGACATTGAATATTGGTACTGAAACGATAATCTTCCATGTGCTGAAAAGGTAAAAATGCCTTAAATTAATGATAAAGTAGTATGTAGTTCAAGTATCTAGTATATGAATGCATACTAATTGTTTTAAAGATTTGTTCATGAAGCATGAATGTGACTCCAATGTAATTGAATGCCTATATGTATGGTGAGCATGCCTTGGAAAAAGAGAAAATTGCATGATGCACTTATATGAAAAAAGAGAATGTATAAGTTTCACTTGTGCATGTTTTAACATATGGGGAAAACAAGACAAGACTTATATGGGTTGAAGGGGGAAGACAAGAATAAGGACTTCCCTAGAAACTTTATGAGTCAGTAGACGCATCGGCTAGGAATAGAACTGTGTGGATTTGGAAATGAAAAAAATGAAGTCAAATAATCAAGAGTAGGAATGAGCTCATGTCCTAGCAGTCTATTATCCTTTATGGTATTATCTAAGATAGGTACCCCATGATGTGATATTAAGCCTTCCCTATGTTAATAAAAAGAGAAAAATGCATGGAATAGGATTCCATGGTTCCAATAGCAACACATAATTTATCATTGTGGTTATATCTTGATTGCACATAATAGTACCTACTTTAGTAGTAATGCTTATAATCTTTGCATAAATATTCTTATGTGAATGTATTTATAGTTGATTTCTATACCGTATCTGAGGGATTCCTACTGAGAATTTTATAATATTCTCACCCCTATAGTGGGTGTGGCATTATGACCCAGCATGGACTCCCTGTATGCTGTAGGTTATTCCCGTTTTGGGTGTACGTACTTTTTGGCCGCTCCTTCAGTGCATCTGTCTTTACTACGAGTTCGACCCCTCTTCTCCTTATGACGGCGTGCCCCTTCATATGGTACACCCAGAGGTGTTCGATGTCCCGGTCGCTCCACCTGTGCGCCCTCCAGCGACGTACTCGCCTCTTCATCATCATCCTCAGACTCGGACCATTTAAGGTCCTAATGCCCTGAGGGAGGCAAGGCTATCATACCGATGACCAATGGCTTCCTGTAGGAGGATGTGAGGCTTTCAGGGACCTTGGCTTGTATTTAGTAGTAGTGTAGTATTAGGACTTTCCCAGCCTGCAGAATGATGTATTATTAGATATTCGGTTATTTGTATTTATATGTGATTTTGTTGGACCAAATATTTGAGCAGGTTAGGTTCTTAGATGATAGCGAGTCCTTTTGATATTGAGTCCCTAACTTTCTTAGGAGCTGACTAACGTTTATAGCCTAGATGTACATATTATATACTCAGAGACTATGTCCATATATGTGAATAAGCCTTTTGCTACTTGTATATCTAAACTGCTTTATTTTGCTGTGTTTCGCCTAGTTTAAATTATAAATGCAAGTAATACTCTCTAGTTACTTATTATCACTCGAGTAATATATGGTAATTAGGAGTGTGTTACATTACTCGTCCTCGCAAGGTGCCTATGTTTGACCCGCAAGGACTTTTTGCCACACGAGACGAGTTGATCGTGGATTTTACTCTAAGCGCTTTGAGCAGGAGTAGTAAGAGGAAGGATCTTATGCTAATGTATTTTGCATTCGTTTGCATATTGTTCGTCTTGGATTACTGTACTTGATTTAACCTTTGTTAGTAATGTGATCTTTGTATGTTTTGGTGCATGATGCGAACGATTAGTATTTACATTGGTAATATTATAATATATGGGTGCTGTAATTTATAGGTACCGTGATTTGTTTCTATCCTCTCTCTTTCATATGCGAGGTGAATAATATTAACTATTTAGTATGCGCGACTCACATTTTGTATATATTTTTAAAAAAATTTCCCTTGTTTTTATTAAAGTATTTTCAAGAATTTAAAATTAATAACCAGAACAAAAGAGTAATGACTAATAATTAACTTAAATGCACCCTAGGCGAGTTAGGTTAAATATTAGGGTGTTACATATAGCATGAGGTGTTTATTGCCTATGCCCAAAAACATTTAGATAAACCACTTTCTAAAAGTATTGTTCTAGCCATTTTGGAAAACTTCTTTTTTTCCTCTTAGCAACCCTATTTTGTAGGGAGTTCTTGGTGCAGAAAACTATGAAGGATACCATGGTTTTCACAAAAATCTTCAAAATATGATTCACAAATTCTCCTCCATAATCAGATCTGATAGAGTTGATTTGGGAATCTTTTGCTATGCAAATACATTTTGCTAAAACTTTGAATCTTTCAAATACCTTGTCCTTAGAAGCTAGAAAGATAACCCATGTGAATCTGGAGTAGTCATCCACAATGATAAGACAATATCTCTTTCAAGCAAGGCTAGCAGTCTTGTTTAGTCCAAAGAGATGAATGTGCAAAAGCTCAAGTGGTCTAATGGTTGAAACCATATGCTTTCTTCGATAGACCTCCAACAAACACTTTTTATTTTAGGTACCCAATTTTCTTGGGTCCTCTTGAGTTAGTCTAGAAGGAGGTTTTCTAACCTTTTTGACTTATTTTCATGAAGCATTTGTCAGATGGATGTCCCTTCTTAAAAAAGAAAGTACATTAAACTTTGCTCTTGTTTTTCTTGAAAAGAGTTTATTTTCCTTTCTCATCAAACTCTTCCTCATATCCCAACCTGGTCTTTTGAAAATATGGCCATTGACCTCCAATCATCATATCAAGATTCCTTGATCCATTCACCAATTTTCTAGGTCAGATTTAAGAAGTTTTAAAGTTCTTTCAAACTCAGAAATAACCTTTTGAGTGTCAACTTCAGATTCTAAGGCATTGAATTTTATATTTAAAGTCTTATTTTCTCCCTTTAGTTCTTCTTTTTCAAGCCTTAGATTCTCAACTTCTGTCTTGGCCATTTTAAGTTCTAAAACGTCTTTTTATGTTCCATTTTCAAGTTGAGATAGTGAGAAGAAAGAGTTTAGAATTTTCTAGCAACTCTTCATATAATGATAAAAGTTCATCATAGGAAAGATTAGAGTTGTTTACCTCAAGTTCACTTTCTGATGAGCCTGCCATGAAGCATTGGTTGGCAACATCCATCTCCTCTTGATCTTCTGATCATTCTTTCTTCCTCAGATTCCTCTAGGTGGCCAGCATCCTTTTCTTCCTGGCACACGTCTTCTGTGGGCCTTTGAGTTTTGGACATTCTGGTTTGAAGTGTCCTTTTTGTAACACCTTACTAAGCTCTAATTCTTCCACCTTAATTGTTAATATTTAATTGTTAATATTATTATTATTTTAAACAATAGTTAGCTAACATAATATTATTAACCTATAATCTGAAATTTTACGAGATTTTTTTTTAACCTTATGATTATTTCTCATTCATAGTCCTATCCTAATAATGTATACCAACTGTAAATCATGCATTTGGTAGATTCCCAAGAAAGAGAGGTGGGTTACAATGGACACGCTTAAATACCAAGTCTTTCCTAGTCAAAACCTTTCCAAATTATACTTTCAAGGTAATACACTTTCTTCCAGCAATCCAAAGGTAATTTTTAAATGACAAAGAATATTATTTTCTAACATATTACTACTATTTGTTAATCAGTAATTCTACAAGTTTAGATAACCATCATCTATAGAAACACACTTCACTACTAACATCATTTCATAGGGTACAATACATCTTACACATTCAAGATACATTAAGGAAAACTTTAATACAACAATATAACATAACCAAAGTCTAGAAATAGATAGTAAAGATTCTATAGTATACATAATAGAATCTGATTATTTAGAAATTAAGTCCAAGGCTACATCCATTTCACTATTGATGACGATCTATGCTATCTAAAAACATCAAAGAAAAGGGGTGAGAAAAGTCTTGCGAGTAGGGTGATGTTTCAGGGAAGTCCACTTCATCCCAAAAAATACTAAGAATAACGCCAGTAAGATGCAATCTTTTATATTAACTCAAATTATATTTTACTAATGTCAAGCAAGATCGAAGTGCATAATTCAATCATAATAAAAGTGCATTAAAAGAAGTGTAATCAATAATCATGAGTATACTATAAACTCCTTTTTATAATATCATGTTCCCTTCTAATGGTTATAATCTACAAGCTTTGTTTCATGGATCTTTAAGAGCTCTCATTGCTAAGGCATTCCCTAGTTAGACGGTGAAAGCCAAGTCTTGTCCGTAGCATGGAAGACCCAAGACATCACTACAACATTCACCAAGTTCTTTTTGCCAAGGGGGCGAGTTGTCACTTATTTATGTATTCATTTCACATATGGAATATAGTATACATAAAGAATAAAAATTACATAAAGTTTCCATAATTTCTTTCATATTTACATATAGACCACAAGATTTTTTCATATTTGTACATAAAGCCCAAACAATATAGGATTCCTAAAATATTTATAAAACTCATATTTCTTGTAATTATCATTGAAGCACCAAATCACACTATTATAATAAATTCATTTCCTTTATAATAAAATAAGCTTAACTTAGTTTTTAATCATATAATATTTTAATTTCAAGTATTCATATAATATGTTACTAATTCCATAAGCTTAATACACCCAAAATTATATAAAATCTATCTTTAGAAAATATGTAGGCAAATTGACTTTACATATTCAACATAAGTGAAAAGTATTTTTATCTATATAAAGATATAATCATAGGGTAAATAAAAGAGCAATGAAATCTTTCAAGAAATATTTAAAAAGAAATAATCAAAATTATACCCAAGCTTTAGGAAATCACTTCAAGCAAGAGTTAGTTTATATGTCATGTTCCTAATGGGACCTTAACTTAAATATTTGTAAATAATATTTCTTAATATTAATAAATTTATATTTAAGTCAAATATTTACAGAACAAGATCCATAGTTCAAGATCCATAATTCAAGGTCCATGGTTCGAATTCAAATATTATGATCATAAATTGTCTCAATCAAGTCCAAGTGAGTCTTAACTCATAATAGTCCAAATAATGTCTATGAAGTCATAAGTCCATAACGAAGGTCATGATTAATTAATACGAATAGATTTTAGTGTTGTTTTATATCTTATTAAGTCTTAATGGTCCCAAGAGAAACATAACACACTAAATATTACATGTTCAAGGTTTAAAATCCATTCATTATAATGAATTAAATAAAACATTTTTTATGAACTAAAAATGTTTTATGATCAAATACATAATGAGTCAAAAAATTAAGCTATATCACCTTAAAATTTCACAACTTGTGCACAAAGCTTTATTAAATGAAAATTCATGGTTCAAAAAATTTATACAACATTGAAATATTTGAAGAAAGCATAATCAAAATTTAAAATGATCTTTAATCATACTTTTCAACCATATAAGTAGACAAATAAACATGCATCATATACATATAGATTAAGTATTTTATGTCACAATCTTTAAATCAATCAAACCTATTAAAATCTATAAACACAAACTTTGAGTATCATAACAACATCATATATGAAAATTATACATGAAGCTTATTAGTTAAAGAAAAACCCTACTTGTTCTTGGAGCTTTAGAAACTTAGCTACACCAAGGCTAGACCAGCAACTTCTTCAACTTTTCCAAACCTTCTCTAAGGCCTAAAATTCATGTATAAAGGCTGGGAAGTGTTGATGTTAGATGGTGATAAGAAGAGGTGATAGTTTGGAGATGATTTATAAAAATTTATAAGTGTTTTTGTGTGAAAATGAAGAAAATGACAGAGAAATGGTGGCTACAATTTTTGATAGATTTTGGGCAGAAGAATGAAGTATGGAGTTGTGTTTAGAGGGGTGCTATTTATAGAAAAATGCTAGGATTAAAATATTACTAATTTCATAATTTATTTGTCATATTTAATTAGTTTAATTAGTTAAATATTAAAACTAACACTAAATAATTTAATAAATTCTCAATTATCATTTAAAGACATACTAAAATGTTAATGACATGATTTAAATACATTTAGTAAATTTTAATATATTTAAATATAATTTAATAATTAATTATTCAAAATAAGGTAAATTTACTTAAACTAGTCAATCTTAATTAAGTTAATTAATTAGTAAATGACTTAATTTTTTTACTCAAACATCACAATAAGATTATTAGATATATAATACAAGTATTCACAAAATTTATATAATTTTTTATAATTATTTATATTTTTTTTGGTATTTTACACTATTGCTAGTTTTATTAGGAATTAATTAACTAATAATTTATTTAACTATTTTTAAATTATTTTTTTCTTCTTTTTTGGCAGTCTAGAGGTCTGAACCTCATCTCCACTAGTGACAAGTTGTCTTGAATGATTAATATATGAAAATGACAAATTTTGCATATTTATCTTAAAGTTATATATACAAAATAATTTGTAAAATAATTATAAAAATTAATTTTCCTTAATCTCTTGTCAAGAACATGTTTTTACCTTAGTTATAAGTTATCTATAATTTTCATGAATTTTTTCTACAATTTTTAGTATTTTTAATATATTTTTACCTTAATTAGGTCTATTTTGAGTTAATTAAAATAATTAATTATCTATAAATAAAATATATAAACTTTTTGCAGCCTCCTATGTGAATTTGAGCTGTATTAACAAGATAAGGAGACAAGCCCATCTTTGTTGAATTTTTAAGTCAAAAATGGTTGGCTTTGGATAATATGTCATATAAAATATATTTCTTTTTTAAATATATATATATATATATATATATATATGTGTGTGTGTGTGTGTGTGTGTGTGTGTGTGTGTGTTTATAAGATTGAATTATAAACTATTCTAGATGTCATTTAATTGATTTAAGAGTATTAGTGAGATTAATCAAAATTTTGGAAAATTATCTTAAAGCTTAAGTAATTAATTAAGTATTTTAAGATTTATTTAAGTTAAAATTAATTAATTAAAGATCAATGTGATTTTTAACACTATCCATAATCTAATGGAGAGGCCCATTTCATGGTCCTCTTTGTCTAATATCATAACTTAGTTAAAAAAAATTTTTTACAAGACTCAGAGTTATTTTCTAAGATTTTGGAGTTTATTTTACACCCCACGATAGGTTATTTTTGTGTAATTATACAAATATTATACAAATGTACTAAATATTAATATTTATTATTAAAATTATGTTTAAAATGTATTTCTAATTTTTTTATCATTTTTTTAATGACATTCTTTTAAGCTTTTCCAAGGTTTTTGTTATCTTTTTCAAACTAATTATATTATAAACTTATTTTCTAACATTTAGTGGCATATTTGTAGTTTTAATAAAACTTAAGGAAATTATTAAAATTTCACATTTTGGTGCTATGTTCCGAATTGCACTATTTAAGTCTTGTAATATTTTAATTAGATATTTTTTTAATGATTATCCCTAAATATTTCTTAAAATAAAATCCTCATACTTGCTAAATAAAAAGCTATAATAAAGCAACACTATATGAAGAAAAATTGGGGATGTTACATTTTCTCCACAATTATAGCAGGTGATACTTTCAGACTTCACTTGCCTTTTTCTATCCTTCCTGAGATTGATGTCCTTTCTTCTCTTCATCTTGCCTCTAGGCCTTGACATCTTCCTTACCATTATGGAAATCTCGTTTCCATCTTCTTCATCTGTCTCATCATCGGTTTCTTCCTCTTCATCAGAGGTTTCAGCAACTTTCATTACCTTGACTTTGTTTGTGTAACGCCCGGAATTTCTCCTTTAGAGTACAAATGACCAAATGCCCTGAGGTCATTTCACCCGAAATTAAAGGACAGTTGCCCAAACCTCGAATGGGTCAACTCGATGTTTGAAGGGGATTATGCTGTTATGAATGATATCCGAGGGGGAAACCTCGTTTTCTAAACTTCCGGCTCAAAATGACCAAAATACCCTCCTGTGTCTACACGGGTAAAAGATGCCGTTTGAGCCCGAACTTTTCCAGGAAGTTTAGAATGATGTTTATGAGCAATGTTTGATGTTTAGTTGGCAGGAAGGTCCCTGGCAGTTTTAGTGTAAAATTACCATTTTGCCCCTAGAGTGTACAGTGCGCCTAATGAAGCAATTAGCAAACCTAAGCAATATTAGGCTCTAATCGAAGATTAATTTATCGATAATTAATCTAGAGTCAAAATGATTTATTAAGGTTAATTAGAACCTAAGATTGCTTAGATAAACTCTAATTGCATTCTTTAATTCAAGATTCCTAGTCATGGAATCTTGAATAGTGTTTCTCTCTCTTCCTTAAATTAAGGAATTGAGCCATACCTCATTTGACCAAAAGAATTATTTTAAATTACTAATCTAATAAGATCACCCTCCTAATCAAGTCTTGAACCACCTCAATTAACCATTTTCTCACCTAAACACTTGCTTACAAACTCCTAATCAAAAAGCCTAATCAAAGAAACACTTAAACACATCCTTAAACCACAATTACATGAACAAAAATCCCTTCCCCTTGGCTGATGAGGAGCCGAAAATCTGTCCCCAAAATGGTGCCACATGTTGAGTTGTGATGCACTCCAAGCCCATGCTTTAGGCCATACCTTGCCCATGCTTCCAACCATGCTTGCCATGCCTAAACCCATACTTTTGTAAGAGATATTTCCTCCCTCCTCCTCCTCCAAAAGGCCGCCATTCCCTCCCATTTCAGCCTCCATGTTGCAAGTTTTCTATAAATACCAAGCCTTGAGAACTTGGTTACACTTTGGATCATTTGCCAAGTTCAAGCTTTCTTGCAAATTCTCTCATTCCTCTCAAATTCCCTCAACTTGGCTGATTTCTTCCTCAAGACTCCAAAAGGATTTCCTTCTCCTTCCATCTAGAAAACAAAGCTTTCTTACATCTCTTCAAGACTTCTTAAGGTAGGGGTTAAGTTTTGATGATTTTTGTTTGTGTTCTTCAAGAAAGTTCTAGTTTTTCTCTTGGTTTCAAACTTTTTCCTTCCTCTTTCTTCTTTCGGCCAAGAGGCCTTTTACAAAAAGAATGTGAGCTTGATGATGAGGTTTCAAGATAATGACTTGTTGTTGTCATGTGAGAAACCTCTAAAGCTTGAAACAACTTGGTCTTGGACCATACATGCTTGGATTTCCTTTCTTTTCTTGGCTTAAGTTTCGGTTTTTCCTTCCTCTTTCCTTTAAGGATTTCAGTTTTTCTTCTTGGATTTGAACAAAGTTTGTAAAATATGTTAGTAGATCACAAAAGTTTTGTTAAGAAAGTTAATCTCATGATTTCAAAGAGCTCTAAGCTTACCCTTGCCAACCTTAAAGTTGGTCGGCCGTTCTAAGAGTTTTACTCTAGATTGAAGCCCATGAGCAATAAAATAAAGAATATGACTTAGTTCTTGTAGTTTTGTTTAGACAAAGTGTTGAACTTTGGGTCCATTTCCTTAAGCTTGATGATGAAGTTCAAACCTTAAGATTTCTTTGAAGTCTAGGTGCTAAGAACTCTAAAGCTTGCCTTATGATACATAATGGGTTGAGGTTTATGTTCCTCTAAAAGTCTTGCAAGAGCTCTAGTTAAGATAAAAACAAGTTGCATTCATGTTTAAATTTATGTCTTGCATCTCATGTTTATTTTGATGTTATCACTAATTTCACAAGAGTAAATGAATGAACTTGCATTACCATATTTAAATTCCCAAGCTTGCATTTCATGTTTATATTTCAAGTCATCACTTAATCCTTAAAGATAATAATGAAGTTGCATCTCATATTTATTTTATGCTCTCACTTTACTTTCTAATGAAGAGTAAAATAAAGTGCATAGCATGTTTAAGATTTTGTCATCACCTAAATACTCTAGAGCTCAAAGACTTGCCCTAAGTATCCTAAAAAGGAAACTCCATTCAAAAAGAAATGGATGAGTTTTGGTATGAACCAACAATGGTTTGATTTTGTAAAATACATGAATGATTTTCAAGGAAATGTTGGAAAACTGTTTTATGAGGTCTCAGAGGTTTAAAATAGTTTGGAATGTGTCAAAATCATGTTTTCTCAATTTTAAAGGTTCTGGTAATCGATTACCACCAATGTAATCGATTACCAGAAGGTTTTGAAGGACTTTTGGTTCTGGTAATCGATTACCAAGGCAGTGTAATCGATTACTGCGGCTTTTCATGCCCAGAACCTCTGGAAACCCTGTAATCGATTACTTATAATGTAATCGATTACCAAATGTTCTTTACTTTAAAACGATTTAACCCTAAGTAATCGATTACCGTCGTATGTAATCGATTACCCTATGTTCTTTACTTTTTGGAAACGGGTTTAACCCTAGTAATCGATTACCATTATGTGTAATCGATTACCCGGTTTTTGAAACCCAGAATGAATTGAGCTCCTGGTAATCGATTACTAGGAACATGTAATCGATTACCAGAACACCTTTTGTTTCAGAAACATTCCAAGAAAAACTAGTAACTTATATGCATTTCAACCCAAGAGATTATGTGATCTTATGGGTTCATGATTGGTTCTATGTTTGGCTCCTATAAATGCTGTTCTAAGGTGTTAAATGTGTAAAATTATGTTGAGTGAAGCAAGGATCGATTTAGAGAAGTTAGTAAAGAATAAGTAACTAAAAAGGGACTTGAGATGAGAATTCTAGAACACCTTAATGCAAAGAAGTGCAAATCTGTTCTAGCATGATTAATTCAGGGATAAATGATTCATAATTAGTAAGACATGTACAAGAATCCCTTCATAAATGATTAGGTGCTAATTTCTAAGTTTAAGATGATGATAAGAGATCTAAGTGGTTTATAACTTAGAGAACATGCCTAGGAATCCCTCATAATTGATCTAAGAATTAATTATGGAGCCTTAGCGAAGATGGATCTTAAAAGGGTCACGAATGGAGATTTAGAGCCCCTTAAGCAAATGATATATATTTTCTCCCTTTTATGTTAAGTGAGTGGAATTTTGGTGAGTTCAAATCTTAGAGAAAAGTTTAAGTGCCAACCCCTTGAGGGTAATAATAATGCAAATACAAGTTTAAAGCCCGAAAGGGTCAAAGCATAAGATACTATGAGATAGGTGGACGAGAGAGTATGATTATGATGATGAACCTCGTGCACACTTATGATGATGTGATTATGTTAGTTCCTTGAGCATGAAACTTTATATGCATAATTTGATGAATTGTTGTGTTTGAAATGCATAATGTTTCAAAGATATGAATGAAATTGAGAAATATGCTCATGTGAACTAGAAAGTTATGGCAATGAGAAAGTTCCATGAAAATGATGCATGTGACTGAAATTATGTGGCATGACTCAAATTTGAGGAAATTCGAAGAGTAGTGTTATGCCGCGAATTTCCGTCAAATTGAGGGACAAAAAGAAAGTTTTTGAGAAATATGAAGTTTAAAAGTTATATGCAGAGACGCATTTCTCCTGCTAGGAATGAGGAGAAAGTAAACAGTGGGGGGTATGGACGTCGAGCCATCCAAAGCGGACAAAGTCGGTCTTAAGCCAGTCGATGCGTTTCGAAGAAGGAGAAAGTCCCATGATGGGTGATCCTTAGGCCCCCTACCCGTACTCTGGGAGTCGGGATTATGATATTTATGATTCGCTTATCAAGAGGATAAGTAAGAACTAGTGACGACTAGTTAAGGTATGAGCTCATAGCCTAGTTAAGGGGTGCGGTTACTATATTATTGGTGACACAAGTATGAGAAAAGGAAAGATGTTCAAAGAAAAGTTTCATGCCACACAATGTTGTTTGAATTATTGTTTGATTTACCTAAAGTGCTACCATGCATCCATGAAACATTATGTTGCATACATGCATTAAGAATCATTATAAAAGACATGGACCTTGGACAACGACCTTTGTGAAAACCTCATAATGAACCTATGCATGCTCAACATTTTCATAATAAACCCAAGGTTCCTGGGGACGTAAACGATGGCACTAGGATAGAGGACTTCCCTGAGATTCTTTAGTAAGAATTCTCACCCCTCTCTCTTTTTCTTCCGTTACGTCTTCAATATCGATGGCGTCGTCGTGATTTTCATTGACCCGCCTACATGGGAGGTGCACTATGACCCGAGCATCAGTCCTACCACTTCAAGGGTCATTGCGAGGTGCGCGTTTTTGCATATGTGGGACGCCCTTTTGCTTCCCCGTCTCCAGCTATCACTTCGATCCGACTTCACCCTTTGGCGACGGCCTCGTCTTTGAGAGGACACGACCCCGGAGATGAGCGACCGTAATCCCCAACCTTCCTCGTCGAAGGTACGCGGATATCCTGAGTATGTTCCCCGTTCTGAACGGAGGCTGATCCTCGGAGGGATCTTCCCTTCGTTCCCTATGGGTCACGGAGGAGGTAGTGAGCACGGTCACCCAGGAGGCATGCGAGGCGTTCGACAGCCCGGAGGGCGACCACGACGCGGAGGCCACGCTCCCTCGATTCCCATGCCTAGATCTCCGCTTCGTTGGGCTACATCCGAGGACTTCGTCATTCGCGGGCTACATCCCGACCGAGGACCGGCGTCACCAGTAGGCTTGGAGTGGGAGGGTAGTGATAGTTGGGTGTTTATCTTTTGGGATTATTACCATGTATTTGTCTTTATGTTTCCCATTGTTGCCAACTCTCCCACTGCGGGTAAGACTTTATGTTTCTCTTTATATCTTCTGTTGTGATGTACTAAACTATATTATCTAAAGTAATGAGGAATGATGTTTATGATGGATGTGTTCTTTAATGTGTATATTCTGTATGTTTTATTTATTCTTCCGCTTCACGTTGTTTATGTTACGCGCAAAGGCTCGCACTTTGGTTTATATAAATCATTTCAAAAAAAATTTTTACCCGTATTTTCCGCTAAGTATTTTATAAATGAATTTAAAGAAAAGTAATAACTAATAATTAGTCTTGATACGTCCTAGGCGTATTGAGGTTAAATATTAGGGTGTTACAAGTTTGCCTTTTGATGAGACAACTTTAAGGCCATGGACTTGCTCTTCCTTAGTGGATTCACCATGCATTTCGAAAAGCACTCCTCATGAGTTTTAATGACCTAATGCATGCATCCAGGCCGAGAGTTTGAAGGTCTTTTGTCTAG